>WYDF02042244.1:0-12405 GCA_009867245.2 Adranes taylori | reverse complement strand
GCCAGAGCCTCTTTAGTTTTATAGCAGGGTGCACCGGATGACATAGTCATCACTCGAGTAGGCGAGGTTGATGTTTGTGTTGGCTATATTGACCATGTCGTGCCATCACCCCTTACACCCCTAACCACCTGATACACACCTGATACACACCAACCATTTATAACAGAATTTATTGATGATGGCAGATTGGTTGCATATGACAACAATATTAATCTGAATTATGAGCATTTTGATAACTCTATTAATCACGGTAATAAATGTGTTTCAGATATCAAGTTAGACACAAATACTTTTGATAGTGTATCGAAGATGATTTTACTTCATTTGATATCAACTCTATTTTTAAACATAATAAACGTTAGAGATAACTTATCATAAAGATTTTTTAATTTGACTAAAATTGAATTTAGTGAAACACAAGTTGAGTACTTCAATAGATGTTTAAAATTTATACCGTTGGAGAAATGTTCTCAATTTTCTTTCATGAATTTAATAGCTCAATTAATTATGCTCAATGACACACAATTAGTTAGTAACTTATTAAAAGTTGTAAATAGAATTAAGAAATTTAAAGTGAATAATAGACATTTCGGTCTAAGGGACATTAAGGATTTGGACTTACATCAAATTGGTTAAAAAAAATTTAAGGATAAGTGATACTAATACACTAAATAGTGACCTAACAAAAACGTATAAAGAAGTTGGAACCTATTTCTAAAAACATACCAGAGAAATTTTAAGATATTAAATATAAATTGAATAGTAATTATAAAACTCTGGCTTTATATTGTTTACGAAACCATAAGTAAAGTGCTATAGATCATTTGGACTTGGAGAATTTAGTGATCCATATTAGACCTATTGTAAGTTTCGTTGGTTCAATTTCCTATGACATAAAAAGAAAACATCCTGTAATGTTAGTTTATAATTTTAGAAAAAGTTTTCAATTAAAATTAAACGGGCGTTTGGTGGCCTATATAATATAGTTTATTCAAGTGTCCTATCTGTTATAGTTCCTGAGATATATAAAAAAGTGTGTAAAATTTTAAATATAGCAACATCGTGTTTTATACCACTTACAGGGATGGTACTACATTCATGCGACGCATAATACAGTATATTATACGAGAGCGAAATTTCAGTCTTCTAGTTTTAAAACTGAATGTCTCAATAAAATAATCTTTTTGAACCTCTCCCAAAATTATATTGTGTACCCGCCACTGATAACAACATTTATTGTCTCATACATGCTTATACAACGTACAATAATTTTTCCTGTAACTTTGCATGTATGAGCTATTATTTAAGCCTTACATGTACATAATATGATTGTTGAATGTCGGTTGCCATCGTGAGAAGTTGCAAAATTTTAAGTTATTGAGGGTCATATCTTTGAAACGATAAGAGTTAGACCCGTCCTGGTATTATTTTAAATAATCAAGGGCAACCAAAATATAAAAAAATATATACAGGTATGACTAAAAAGTGAAAAAAAAATTATTGCTCAAAATAAGTTAAGCATATTCACCTGCTCACACTAGCAAAATTGAGGTCCCTTAAACTTACTTATGTTCCCCCACTTTTATTTTTCCAGCTTTCATAGGAACTGGGATATTTAGGCTAGTACATATTTTTTTCAAGGTGAAATTACTCCGGTGCTATGATGTGCATTTTTTTAACTCGCTTAGTCGCTTTGCAATTAAAAGAAGTTTCAACACAAAAATTCAATCAAAATTACATGTCTAGTTTTCGAGAAAATGCATCGCAAATTATACAAAACAAAAAACACCCTGTAAATATGTTAATTTCTTATTTGACATAATGTTTCAACTTAAATTGATCCAGCTTTTGCTAGCCTATAGAATAAAGTTTATTCAAGTGTCCTATATTTTATTGTTCCTGAGATACATCGAAAAGATTCTAAAATTTTTAACTTGGCAACGTCGCGTTTTACGTCCGTTTCAGGCATAGCATTAATTTCTTTCGACGCATAATACAAGATGCCATATGCGATCAAAATTTCAGTGTTCTAGTTTTAAAACTGAATTTTGGAATAAAATGATCATTTTGAATCCCTCCCAAAATTATAATGTACACTCGCCACTGTTAACAACATTTATTCAATTGCAAAAGAACAGTTGATAGGTCTCATATAACAAAATATTTTTTCTTGTACCTTTGCATTTATATATTATTATTTAGGCCTTACATATATACATGACTGTTGAATGTCGGTTGCCATGGCCTCAAATTCCGTAATTTTGAGTTACTAAGGGCATATTTTTTAAACGATAATAGTTAGGCTCTTCATGCGTGGTATCATTTTAAAGGGCTATCAAAATGTATAAAAATAGAAAAACTTTTTTTAATTTTTTTGAAAAAAATTTTATTGCTCAAAATCTATTCAGTATATTCAATTGCTCATAGTGGTAGAATGGAGATCCCTTAGACTTACATACGCTCCCCATGTTCTATTTCTACACCGTTTATAGGGACCGAGATATTTAGAATAGAATAAAATTTAATCAAGGTCAAATTACTCGAGTTTTTTAAACTCGGTTAATCCCTTAAATATGAAAGTACATTTCGATACAAGAAATTTAAAAAAAATTATTGCGAAACTTTTCGAGAACATGGACCGTAAAATTGTCAAAAAAATAACACAATTTTCTAAAAGCACAATTTAACAAATTGTGATTTTAGAAAAAGTTTATTCGAATATCCTATCTTTTCTAGTTTATGAGATATATTGAGAAGTATTTTTAAACTTTGAACCTGGCAACGTCGCTTCCTGTAAAAGGCACAGACATCGAACTTTTTTCATATGACGCATAGTACGAGGCGTTATGTGTTTACAAAATTTTAACCTCCTAGATTGAAAACTGATTTTTGGTGAAAAAAAAATGGCAAATATTTGTAAATTAATACAACAATACAATTGTTTTAAAAGGTAATCAATTTTTAAGTTTCTTGCTTAGGTAAAAGCAGTTTAATTTTATCAGTTAAAATTACTAGAATTTCTTTAAGGTGAGAAATGTGATTTCTAATACCGCGTTTTAATTAATATTGGATAAATTAAAAAATATTCTAGTCTTCACTCCAATACCAAAGTCATATTTCTTTTCTTTATGTGATTTCTTGCTTCCAATTTCATTTTATTTTTGGAAGGCTTAATTAAGGTTTATACAAAAAAATATGTCTTACTCTAAAAGTTATCTCTTCCTATCTATTAAGGTGCGCATTGTTGAAGGTTGGTCATAAAATCACAATATTTAAACCTATGTTTAGTTTTCATCATTTTAAAAATTATTCCTTTTAAATGAGACATCACTTATATTTTTGAGCATTTGTTGTTAATAATGATTATGCAAATCTAATTCCTCTGTACTTGTAATCTATGTACTAATTCTTGTAATCTGAAAATGACATGGTAGTAGTAAGTGTTGAAACGCGTCACATTTTTATTCTTGTTTGAATGAAATAAATATTCAGGAGTACTGTGTTTTGCTGATTCAATTGTCACTCCAAAGTACTTGAAACCAATCATTAATTTAATGATTTATATTTAAAAATTTGCAATTTATATGGGTTGAGTAAAGTTATAATAATTAAGTAAAGTTATCAAGCAAAAAAGAAATTGTTTTTACACAAAGTTGGCAACTCTTATGAAAAAAATCCGTAATGAAAGTAGTAGTGCCGCCCTGCTGGGTGGCAAATTTACGATCACTGCTAAAGCCAATATATGACAAATTAATGGATAGGACGACGCACTTTTAGCGATTTTTCATTTTTCTTTGTACACATTTTCTTTGCATATTCGATCAAGAAAGTGGCTTACAAAGAACGTAATTTATTTTCTGAAGTTTGTCTCTATTTCTCCAAGACAAAAAAGTTTTTATAATACAATTTAGATAATAAAAAATAAATAATTTAAGAACTACTTTTTCAGCTTTAAAGTCGCATGCTAAGAAGAAATTTTTATGCAAGGCGAGACGTATCGTACAATTTTAAACTCAACTTTATTTCTAATATTAAAACTTTTATTTAATAAAACTTTTATGTAATAGTTCACAAGGAATATTTATATGAGTTTATTGGATGTTATCTTTACGTATTTGAATATGAGTATGTTAGTATCAGAGATTTAATGGGGCCGAAACGCACAGGTACGACGTTCAGGTACGTTTTTAAGAGGCGGAACGCATTCCTAAACATTTTGTAGAGTGTCTATGTACATTTTCAGTTATTATACTAGAGCTCTACATTTATCCAAATTAATTTCTCTTTATATAAAGCAGTTCTGATACGGTATAGTTTCGATTCCGGTACTTCATATTTTAGCAAATCATCACTGGTTAGTATGCTGATACTTCATGTTAGTACGTCGAAGCTGGTGTGGTCGAATACTATATGAACACTGCTCTGCTGAGCCCATCACAGATCGTCTAAAATCCCTACAGTCTAAATATCCGACTCGACGTGACGCAGAAAATAACCCAATAGCATATGAAAATCTTCCTTCTCATTGGAAAGCCAGACACCACCGCAGCAAACTGCCTTTCAGACCCTTCCCACATACGCCAGCTCGAATAATCCAAACTATGCAGGAACCTCCTGAGGATCTCCAAGATATCATTGAATTAATTCCATTGTCCTTAAGATGATCGCTACGCCTCTATTATAAAAAAACAAAAAGACAAAAAAAAATTTAAAAATAAGTTAAAATCAAAATAATCACTTCCACAACAACCTTAATTTCTATTTCAGGTCAACTAACACCGACTTACGCAATCAAGCAAGGACATAAAGACAAGATCACCAGCAAATCAGCTCATCCCACTAAACCAAACTTCCTCATCAAGAGATAGTTCCTACTGACCAAGCCACCCAGCCACCGAGATATGTTCCTGAATCGTTCTAAAATGGTACCCGTTCCGCGGAGCAGTATTTTAGGGTCTAGCATAAATAGTTTGGTGGTTTGTTATTATCGGTACGGCTTCGAATCAATACCAATTCTTGCATTGCCCTTAAAACACATTTCTTCTAACGCTCAAATACTCCAGAATATAGGTGTAAAATTTTTATCATCAATAAAATTGAAATATTGTTTTATTAGTGTGTGGACACCAGCCAGTCATTTCTAAAGCAATGCTTTGCGCCTTATTATAGCGATCTTAACACCACGTTTCAAGTCTTTGGAATGTTTTACTCTAAATCAGCTTGTTTTGATTTCATTCCCATTCCAAGCTTCCGTTTAACTTTGATTACGGTACCAAAAACTAAAGAAGCACTCTTTTCATCAAGTGTTGAATTCTTTGCTTTCAAACTCTTCCAAGTGACCTCTTCGAGGAGTTTATCTGCTTTGTATGCAATGTGTTGTTCCTTGTGGATTTATATATGATTTATGGATTTATATCCCGGATCACCATGTTCTAAGCGCTTTTGTAGTTTAATACCGTGCAACTGGTTGTGGACTATATATAGCAGATTCGCGAAAGGATTTTAATGAGCGCAGTTTAGTACAATATGCGGGTCATTGAACAATGCGACAGACTTTAAGTAATGTATATGAATGCTTTAACACCTTCTGCATCTAATATAGACCCCCAAAGAAACGGAACGCTTTTACCAATGATATACGCAGTATTACTGTTGGAAGCTCTGGATATGGTAAAACGAACGCTATGTTATCTTTACTCTACGGTCCGCGGCTTATGGTTTGAAGCTAGTTATGTGTGTTCAAAGTCCTTGTATCAACCATAATACCAATTTATTGAAAAAGTTATAAAGGGAATAATGTAAAATACTTTGCATACAATGAAAATACTGGTATATTGTCACCACGTGAATCAAGACCAAACTCAATCTTTATATTCGGTGACGTATCGTGGATTACTTCAGCGTGGGGAGATATAATAACATACATTGCTTCTATCTCGCTCAAACGTACACTTCGATTCCAAAACAACTTTGTCTTGATAATGGTAAATTTATCATACTCTTTCTACAAGACGACCTTAATCTCAACCGTATCTATAACACTGACGTACGTACGGACATGAGTTTTCAACAGTTCAAGTCTAAAGCCGGTGAATGGTGAAAAAAAGTATGAATTACTAACAATCTGCAAAGATTGTGATATAAATGGAGAGAGATATCGCAATAAGTTTGATCAGTTTATAATCGTTGATGCTGACGAACAGCAGCAACAAAATGGATAAAGAGCGCGAGATTTTACAAAAATTTTATGATATTTAATATTGAAGGTACTGTAACCATATTCAATAAGACTTATGCTGGTACGCAACGTCTTTTTCAGCTCTTAATCGTTTCTTTCCTGTATTGTACACTTTGGACGATATACAAAACTATAAAGAAATCTTAATACGTACGAACGCATTGTATCGTGATAACATTCCATCAAATGGATTCTATAAAGGACGCTCGTTGAAATATATACAAATCATTAGTCCACTATTGAAATCTATTGAGCTTCCTTTTTCTACAGCATCAACACCGATAACTCGATCCCGTTCCCAAACGCTGTTTATCGATAAACAAGGTAGTGCTTTGAAAAGTTACAGAATAAATCACTTTGATATGTATGTTGATCCAGATCAAAGATCTCTAATCTCATATTGGAAAGATGTCAATGAATTAGTCAATCGACTAGTATTACCTTATGGTTCTCGAATCGTCGAGAACCGAGACTAGTATTGCTTTAATCTATGAAAAGTTGAGAGATGGCGGATATATAGTTTAGTTTATCTGAAACCTTTCAAATGAAAATAACATGAGATTTGATAAGTTTGGTAAAGCTCTTTTGAGTGATCCGTTAACTCGAACTACACGAAGCCCTCCTGGACGTGGATTTATTGTAACGTCGAATGGAATCTACAATATTCAAAATCATCTGTTAAAAATCTAGCAAATCCTATAGACGCGAATGATGCATGTACAAAGCAGTATGCAGATCTAATTGTAAAACAAGCATTTTCAACCCTTCAACAACAGGTATCAGCTCTAATTGAAATGTTAGGGAATCAAACAGAACGTTTGAATGGTATTCATAAAGGTCTTGAGATTCAAGGCGGTATAATAGCCCCAATTGCAAAATGTAAGATTGATGCAGAATCAATAAAAATAAATGAGTCGGATTGTACATCCACAGTACAAGTGTAGGATAACATTGAAAACAAAATATGGTTTTGGCAGTCAGATTTACTTGAAATCAGCCAATTTGCTAAAAAAAATTTATTTGGTATAATTAATGTAATTATGTGATTGTAATTGTGTGATATGAGGATGTATGAAATATGAGTATGTAATTAAATTTTAGTTCTTATGGATACATTTTCCAACTTTTTATATACTAAACCTCTTAAAGATATGTCGGCAAAGAACGTTACCGATGCTTTTCGCAAAATACTAGATCGAGCTGGACCTCAACGTGTTTCCGAAAAATTTACAAACTGACAATGTACGGTATATTATAATGAAAAATTCAAAAAATTGCTGAAAGACTATGGTATTCATTTATACTCGATATACAGCACGACCAAGGCTTTCTTCCATAGCCGAACGCGTTATACGCAAACTTAAAGAGAAACTTTACAAACATTTTGTCTGAATTGTTCATACAAATGGCTAGACGCTTTGCAATCATTAACCGCACAACATAATAATAGTAAACTTCGAACAATAGAAAAAACATGAAAAAACTCTTTTGAATACAGTGTATTCACATATCAAGGTAGCTGGAAAGCAAAATTTCAAGTTTGACAATACTGTACATATCTCTAAGCAGAAAACACTATTTGAAAAAGGCTACACTCCAAACTGGTATACAGAACTCTTTACACTTGTTAAAGTAAAATTATCTAATCACACGATGTAACTACTTCAAGATCTAAATAACAATCCGATATTGGGACCATTCTATACTGAGAAATTGAAACGTGTTAAGCATACATACGCATATCTCGTTGAAAAAGTACAACGACAAAAAGACTATACACTCTACACCACATGGCTTAGATTCGACAATGAACATAATAGTCTTATAAAAAAATCTGATTTATTGTAAATTATTGTTGTCACGTATTAATATATGTATCTACTTTAAAAACCAATTGCTTTATTTCTATATACCGTGTGCGAAGGGGGATATCGCATAGCCGGTATCGTCTAATGGAGAATCTACCCTATATTATTTGTATATAATTTGTTTTATTATCCCATTTACTCAAGAGGCTATACTGGAGCCTCTTAACGTCAACTGCCAACTTTAGCTTATATTATCTGTATTTACCTATTTTCGTATATATATTTATATATTATTTACCATTTAAATACAAGGGTCACAAAATGTGACTCATGCTGTTTACTTGGCCAGTGACTGTCTCCCATTTACTAAGGGGTGCTATAGCGTAGGGGTCTCATTCTCAAGTACTTAGATCCACACATTTCGCAACACTCAACCATCTATTGTATAGATGATCGCATTCTTGAGCTTACTATTATATTTCCTATATATTTACCAGCACTCAAGAGCCCCTACAGCGAATGGGACTCGTTGCACACAACACTTATAAATTTGGCTTCTAATGTGTCGTTAGCTTAAGGGGGTAACGAAACGTTGCTCCTTGCTCTACACATAATTCCTATCTATATTTCGCTTCTAGCGTATCGTTAGCTTAAGGGGTAACGAAACGTTGCCCCTTGCTTCATACATACATACTTTCTATATCTATCAGTTATATATAAAACACCCAGATTTTATACACATGATATAATACATGATATAAATATTGTTTTCGTCACGATTAATGGCATCCATCTACTTGCTCTATAGGTTCCATAATCCAGTTTAGATTATCTAAACTGGATTGAATTCGGATAAGTTTATTGAATTCCGATACGAGTTGTTTGTTTATTACATAATCATCCAGTTGTTGCTGTACTTGTTTACATTCCGATAAATCTTTCAATTCTAGCTTTTAATTTTTGGTTGTGCCACTTCATTTGCTGCTGTTTGAGCGTTAATGGTATTTTGAATCTGTAAATATATTATCACCTTATTGGAATTTACAAAACAACTTCGAGCATAAACTCCACGTTACGGTTTTTCATTTCCAGTGGGATACCTATGATCCATGTTTTTATATATTCCAGAACTTTAGAATTCTAGTCATCGGTGTTTTCTGCCATCGGTCTAAGTATTCTAGTCATCGGTCTAAGCAAGCCATATAGAACTGGTTGAATTGCAGTTTCGCAAGAGCGTTGAGTTGAAGGTTTAGTAGCGCTGTAAAGTCTTTATGCGCTTGAAAATCACTTTGTTAGAGAATAATCGATCAATCTTTCTGTTCAAATGTAATATTTCTGCCTTTTGAACTAGAGGACTATACTGCAAACATCAAAGATTACTATTTTCGTTTCCTTTCCGAACTGATCTGAATCTCGCTTTTGTTTTAGTGACTTGGCACAGTTTGGGCATTTATAATAACTATCATTACAATTCTTATTGTTGAATACATACGATTCCATTTAATTGTAGAACTATTGTAAACTAAACCATTCTAACTGATTTAACGGTACAGAACCTTGTCTTTTTAATGCATAGGATACAAGTTGTATAACTACTACAAGGCCTAGATCACTACTTAGATCATTAACACTTTGAAGAAACGCGATGCATTCAGAAAGTAGCTTTGTTCGCCGATAAGGAATATTTCGTATATCTCGTTATCTTCCACTTGTTTTCTGAAGTCTTCAATTACTTGCCCGATATCAAAACTAGACGGTTTTCTAAGAATTTTATTCATGTCTAAACAGGTTTTATTTATGTCTAGACTGTTTGACCTCGAAATCGCTGACTCGCCGCCTGGCATTATCGTGTTCCATGAAATATGTCTAGACCGTTTACCAAGAATTTTATTCATGTCGAGACATGTTTTATTTGTGTCTGACCCTGAAATCACTGATACGCCGGCTGTCGTTATCATGTTCCACGAAATACGTCTAGACGGTTTTCAAATAACTCATTCCATGAACACGTGCTATCTTACTGCTTATTCTTGTTTTACGGTCTTATGCTTAGTTTTAATCTCTCTGCAACGAACGCACTTTATATCTCTCCAACACACACTATCTATCTGTCTCATACTCATATAAAGACCTCACAGCTCTGCTGGAGTCATTCTCCGTTTGAACTCGAGCGAGTACACATTACTGTTTAATGGTGCACGAGTACTCATAACTGTTTATTATTGTAATCGTATTAATATACACAAATTTTTCAAATTGTTAAGTGAAATTGTGACATTCGTCAATAATATTTAAATGTAAGTTTCCAATTATTATTACCAGTTCAATTTCTATCTATTTTTTGCTTTATATATCCCATTTACTCAAGAAGTTATACTGTAGCCTTTTACCGTCAACTACCAACTTTACCTGATATTATCTGTATTTACCTGTTTTTTGTTTTATTGTCCTATTTACAAGGGGAGGTTTATAGTGGAGGGGTCTCATTCTCCAGTACTTAGATCTACATTTTTCGCTTCTAACCCAAAAGGAGTAAAATGCTCCTCTTGCTCCACACATATTTTCAACCAATATTTGGCTTCTGATGAGTTGCTAGCTTAAGGAGGTAACGGAGTAACGAAAGGAGGTTACCCCTTGCACCGTACATACTTTATATATCTATCAGTTAAAAATAAAATTCATAGATTTTATTATGTTATAGATTTCACAAAAATGAATCAAAGTTCTAT
Source organism: Adranes taylori (assembly GCA_009867245.2). NCBI lineage: Eukaryota > Metazoa > Arthropoda > Insecta > Coleoptera > Staphylinidae > Adranes > Adranes taylori. Next base: position 1,630 of record WYDF02042244.1, on the reverse strand, counting down.
TGTTTCGACAAGATGTACAGTTGCAAGACTGGTGCTAAAACTTTCAAACATCTACACGATCTCCGGTACCACGAGAAGACCGCTTGTAGCGCGATAAATAGCATTGCTTGTACGCTATGCGAGACAACTTTTACGCGGCAAGATGCCATGAAAATGCAATTGAAAAATATACATGGAGACTATAATAATCTGTGTGGCTAGTGTGTGGTGATGACCAGTTCTGGCCTCGAATATATGGATAATTTAAAAATACATAAAATCGTTCCATTGAGAAAACATCCAATCATTATGCAGCACCATCAACACCCGGTGCTGCTGCAATTGCCGTTATACAGGTTTACCTACTAATCGGTTTACCGAAACAACCACGACTAACGTACGATATATGTTCTGTTGACTTTAGATGTCGGAAGTCTTATATTGAGAACCTAAAGTGAAGAAAACATAATAACAAACAGATGGAAGCAATAAGATATAGTCTATTCTCGGTTAAAAATAGAATTGAATCTTATCGAATTATATCTTATCGCATTGAAGCACCTACGGATTTTGAAAATTTTACATCATCTATAAAGTCGGCGGTACTTAACTTATGGAAGAACTATTTAGTTGAGGGAGGGCTCAAGGAGAACCTTGAGTTCTACGGAAATTCTAAGACACCGGATCTAGCCGATGAATTAGAATCGAAGGGGCCAGAATTAAAGTCCTCCAATATCAATAATTTTGTCATCACCCCGGCCAGTGATCTTGACACCATATACGTTGAATTCATCGCAGAGATGTTGGCGAAAGCGGAAAAGTTCCAAGAGCGGGATGGCGCCTGGAGCTGGATAACTGTAAAATGTCTCTCCATCAACATCAATAAGTTCCAGCCACTCGGCGGATCGTCGTTTATAGAGCTGCGTTGAGAGATGCAAATGCTCGCATGCTTGTATAAATATTCGCAACGAAGAGTAGGTGTGCTTCGTGTGGTCGATCGTGGTAGCTCTATATCCCCGGGAGCATCATTACAAGAATAATACATCGAATTACCAGCACTACTCGACAGTTTTGAAATTGGACAAAATAACGTTTCCGGTCAAGTTAAGTGACATTAAGAAATTTCAGCAGATAAATGAGATCAGTGTGAATATGCATGACCCTATTTATTATTCAACACTTAAATGTGAACAACATATAAATTTGCTTTTTTTAGAAGCCGTTCAAAATCGCACTTTGTTTTAATTTCGAACATGTCAAGATTATTAAATTCTCAAAGTTCAAGTCACCAATTTAGAAAATATATTTGTGATGGATGTTTAGTTTGTTTCGTCACTCAGGACGTTTTACCATACATTTTACCATTTGTTATTACGGGATTAGATTATTATCAATAAGAATACGTAAGCGCACATAACACATTGCATCTGATTGACAATTGTTTTTTGCTTTCAAAATATTCCTTAAATGTAATTGACTATATTTTCCCCCGGTTATTGCATATATTTTTAAATGAAACAAAAACGATTGGTTTTAATTCGTATTACATTATATATACTAGCGCTATACAATTTTTTAGAGAGTTTGATCAATTTCATAGAAGTTATTTGAATAACTAAAATATTTTCCAAAAAAATTAATAAATATACAA
>WYDF02042233.1:0-11354 GCA_009867245.2 Adranes taylori | reverse complement strand
TTTTACTATTTTACTATTTTACTATTTTACTATTTTACTATTTTACTATTTTACTATTTTACTATTTTACTATTTTACTATTTTAATATTTTACTATTTTACTAGTTTTTGGAGCATATTTTTTACTACAGGTTCCAATGATGCTCGTTGTGGTCAATTTTTCAGTTTCAATTTCCCTGCCTCTGTTATACCACTAACATAAAAAAGAAAACTTTGTGTACCCGCCGTACTGTCCATGGATTCATCGATATATCTTTGAGATCACCACACATGATCCAGTTATGATCGTCGTACTTAATTTTCTGGAGAACACATTTTTAAATAGTCATACCGTTCTTGTATGTGTGCCGAATGCCGTACGGGTATTGACGTATACATGTTTCCATTGTGAAGCAGGACAACGTTAAGGCTATGTTTCGACGAATCGATAATATCAGTGCTATCGTACAGAATGTTTCATGGCTTAAACAGTACACACACACATCATTGAAGAATACTAAGCCTCCTGCTTGCGAAAAGTATGGAATAAATTTTTTTTTCTCTGAACTTAAACCAGGAAAATGAAACGGCAGCTCCGAGCAAATTAGTATCTTTAAGCCGTGAACCAAGCAATTCTGAAGCCTCTTTGGTCAGATTTAAGTCGCGAAGCAAATCATTCAGTTCAGTTTGTGTAAATGGTTGTGGAGCAGAATTGCCAGGTTCGTACTCCACTTCGTTATATTCGGTTTCTTCACTTGATTTAATTTCTAAACAATCTACTTCAAGTAAATGTTCTAGTTGCATAGGCATTGGTACATCTGGACCATGAGGGACAGGACGTAAAGCCGTTGGCAGATTTGGATAGACGATGTTCTTTTTATTCTTTGTGGCTCTCGCCAGACCATCGGAACACCAAATCTGGAACAATGTTATTCACCCTTTGACCACCGTCTCAGCCCTTCAATACACGTATAGCAAACATAGTGGGGTGCCCAAGTTTTGTCTTGATGTCCTACTTTTACACCGAAATACGCGAGATACGCTTGCTGCACGAACGATGTTGTACGTCTTTTTTGTCTTGACACAATTAACTCACCACAAATGTAACAAAAGGAATCTGTAAACTTTTACAACCTCTTGACGCCATTTCGAATACAGTATGTTTGCAATTTAGCGTATATCCGCCGATACGAACACTTTTGATCGCGGAGGATACGTACGAAAGGTTGCGTCAACATTAACAGCCAGCTGAGATGTAGAACACGTTTAATGATGAAAGTGCTACCATCTACCGGTTTATAATGTCAACGATTCATTTTCATCATAAACCGACAGATGGCAGCATTTCGTATGTATTTAAATCTTTCACTACGTCTTATATTCGTGATTTTTTTTCGATGTATAACATATTTTGACAATTAGCAGTTTGCAAAAATAGAAAGAAACTAAGGTCATTTTTGGATTCAGCGCACCAACATACATAGGAACCCATCATCAAAACTTGAAAAACATGATACAATAAATAAAATGCAAGCCTGTGTTACAAGCAAGACCACTCACGCAAGGCTTTTTTGTATTCAACTAAAAAAAAATTGGTACAGATCTGATTTATTTACGAAAATCACTTTAATTTAAATTGTATATAATTATAAATTGAAGTATTGTATTTAATTCAACACGCTTCATAAAATATATAACTCGCGTTTTAGTTATGACTTTGTGCTTTTTAAACATGTGCGCTGGTCACGTGCCGGCAATTAGGATTCACGCGAATACCCTCCCAGTAGTAAATATTTACTTTGTTGCATTTATTATATCGTGTAGGAGTCTTTTCAACAGCCAATTCAAAAAACCGACATAACCGACAATGAAGCAGTCAAAACATTTAGTAGATGGTATATGATTAACTTGGATCTTTATATTTTAACAATTCTAATAATGCAACACGTTTTTTTTTATTTCTATTCAATGGAATTAAAGCCTGTCCTTTTTGTTTTGTTTCTTTACAATTTCTGAGTTCTATCTATATTTTATTAATTGTTCTCTCAAGCCCTATTCAAAGCGCAACATAACGTTCTTTGTTGATATGTATGTATATTGTCAAAGTGATTGGAAGGAAAAACTCGCCTCAGAAACATAATTATAAACCTTCTATAATCTGTATCAGATGTATCTTTTGGGTTAAAAGTATTTAGAAAATTTATTTTGATTACTTATATTAAATTTAATATTAATATTATGTGTATATATAATGCCAATGATCGGCTTCGTCTATTGTCGTTTATCTTCGGGCATCATCGGCTTCCTATATTGTCTTTTGCATCATCGGATTCGTGTGTTACCGTTTAATTTCTGGTTCGGCTATTGTCGTTTATAGTCGGACATCATTAGTTATCTTCGTGCATCATCGGCGCCCCTCCCAACACGACATGCTGGATCCGCCTTTGAACCGTAAAGATTTCGTGTATCAAAAATGTTTAAAAGACTAATCAATGACGACTTTTGGGAAACTGGTTTGAAAGTAGAAAATTATAAGCTGTAACCCGAGAGAGTACATACTGTACATAATGCACTTGTGAACTGCTAATCGTTCGCTGTTTAAGAACATACAAAGTAATCAAATATATTAGCAATGAAACAGACAAGTGAGAGATTGAGGGTTCGATTCCCGAGGGAGAACTGTATTGTATTGTTATTTTCTACTTTTTAACTTTAAATGTTCTTTTTAAACACTTATTTTTGAAAAAGAAAAATTTTCTTTAGAAATAATTCAAGGGTCGGCAAATTGTTGGGTACAAGACGTTAGAGCTTCCGTTATAACGAGCAATGTCGATGGTTCACTAATGGTAACTGCGTTCACCTTTCGATAGTCCACGTAGAATCTAAGTCTATCGTTTTTCTTTTCGACGATGACGACTGGACTGTAAAACGTGGAATTTAAAAGCTCAATAATTCCCTGGACCAGCATTTCCTCGATCTGTTTCAGGATAATTCTTTTCATCTCATACTCGGTAGGGTAGGCTGACTATTGGTGTCTCTATGAGAGCTAGGTTAGGAAATCCAGCTTAAGCTTAAATAAAAAGAATGTTAGTGAGATACGGAAATCCCTTAACTACATGATAACATGTGTATTATACGAGGGATGCTGTTAAAATTTCGGGATATGGCAACACTGCACTTATTAACCTATTATTAACCTATTTATCGATTTAGCGATTATTAACCTATAAATCGTCATGAAGTTTGATCTGCAGTTGTCAAACAAAAGTGACAGATTGTAATCTGTCACTTTTGTATCAAACCGTTTCGTTACCGCAAATTTTCAAAATTATTTAAAATTTAATAAAAATGAATTTAAATAGAGAACATTTTCGAGCATTGATTTTATTTTCTTTTCGTTTAAAAAACCTGAAAAGGAGTGCATCGAAAATTTGAAAATTGCCTTTGGTGAAGAGGCACCTTCAAAGACAACTATCTTTCCATGGTACCAAGTGTTTAAATTTGGCCGCAGTTATATTAGTGATGAATTTCGTGAAGGTCGACCAATGGCATCGAAAACTGCTGAAAACATTGATGCTGTATGAAATATGATGTCAGAACGTCATTGTTACGTATAGAGAAATTGAGTCACACTTAGGCTTTGATATGAAACAAATTAATTAAATTTGACATCATCACTTAGTTGTTAACAAAATATGTTCCTGTTGGATCGCCTCATAATTTAACTGAAGCTCAGAAAGAGGCTCGTGTGAACTGGTGTAAAGAAATTCTTAAATGATTCGACTCAGGGAGATCAAATTTGATCTACGATATTACTAGTGGTGACGAAAGTTGGATCTATGCTTATGAACCAGAAACGAAACAGCAGTCAACTGTTTTGGTGTTTGAAGATGAAATCAAACCCACAAAAGTCACTCGCTGCAGCAGCGCTTCTAAGAAAATGGTAGCTTGTTTTGTCTCAAAACCTGGACATGTCGCTACTATTCCAGTCGAAGATCATAGAACTGTTAATGCAGAATGGTATATATCCATTTGTTTACCCCAAGTTATCACTGAATTGCGAAAAACAAATAGGACGCGACGCATCATTCTGCACCATGACAATGCCAGTTTCCATACTGCGCAACAAACAGTAAACTATTTGAGCAGTCAAAAGGTTACATATACCAGTTTAATAATGCATAAATCCTAAATACTTATAGCTTTTTATATTCTCAATTTCTATTCCTCCTAATTCAAATAATTTTTTCTTATTATCTCTCCTTCCTCTCTTACATACCATTATTTTTGTTTTTCCACATTCACTTGCAATTTATTTCATCCTTTTCCATAGATTGTTCCTTAAAATGATGTCAAATACTCTCTTTATGTCCAGTATAGCTAATTCCTGTTACACAACGCCAATCTTTTCTATAAGAGTCCAAGAAAGTTTATTTATTGGTATTGAACTAACCCGATCATTCACTTAATATTAAGAATGTTTATACATGCCACCATTCACTTGCGCACCCAGAGGGGGGTTAAAACCCCGGTAATCAAACAGCATTTAACGATTTAATAAAATAAAGTCTATTAGTCTTCTACACAATTTAAACAAAGAAAGAAATATTAATGCACAAATAAATGTCAATGAATAAATGTTAAATCAAATTAATATCGCATTAATGGCGATTAGCAAATAAACAGTAGCGATTCTTTTATAAACAAAACAAAAGCGGTGCATTCAAAGCAATAGAAATGTACTGTAATAATAATAATAATAAAACAGTAATAATGCGGAAAGGAGTCTACTATGATACGTAGCATGTGAGGCGCACCAGTGTTACTGTTGTTGAATGATTAAACCTAACCCTGAGGCACACATGTTAGAATTATAATTTGGTAGGTGGGGCGAAAAGAAACGCTATGGGCGCATGACATTGTGATGCATACCAACGTTACTATTACCGAGTGACTACAACTAACCCTATGACGCACAGGTTAGAAGTATACACTCTAGGAGGTGGGGTGAAAAGGAATATTATGGGCGCGTAACACTGTGAGGCACACCAGCGATACTATTCCCGAGCGACTACAACTAACCCTGCGACCCACAGGTTAGAAGTATACACTCTAGTTGTATAGGAGATAGGTGGATGGAAGAGTAGGAAGAGAAACAAAGCTATTCAAAATTACATGCGATAAACAGAACAGCTGGTAGCTCTGCTAGTTGCTGCTGTTGGACGGCTTCTCAAAATCAGGAACAAAATAATTCTATTCAAAATCTCGCTATTTAGAAGACTGAGCCGTCACTCAACTTTTGCTTTGTTATACGGGTAAGTGTGTAGCCAACCACATGATATTTACTACTCAATACGATATCTCCTTAGTACAGTGTAATCACATCGGTTTACACACATGGAAAGTCAATTTGTATATATCCATCAATGTTACGTAAGTTACCTCCCGACGGAATTCAAGCGCTACAGCACAACGCAGCAGTACATGGAGTAGCGATAACTCACCAAACATATTATTGTGCTCTCGGTGCGGTCTCCACAGAATACAGTGAAGTGAGTGTACGCCGCTTGCATGTACACGGAAAACATAAGTTTATATTATTCATAGCCAGCATAGGGAACGGATGTACACATGCATAACATCACATGCCAATCCATTCATTAATTACTATCGGATGCTGTTAAATCAGTACTTCTATATCATACACACTTAAGCGTGCGTAAACAGTATAGGTCTTTCAAAAGCTGAAGAGCCGCCAATTGCGCAGATGAGAGAGAGAGAGAGAGAGAGAGAGAGAAACCCTTATAAACGGTTAGACAACACACGCAACTGACTGTTACAAGCATACTAGCATGAAAGTATATTAGTTCTTCCCGTTCTAAACGAGTTCTAGCAGGCATTCAATAAACACAGGCATGTGTGACAGCGGGATGTCATTTTATTCTCTTGTACACATATACGACAAGCGAGCGATGCGTGAGAACGCGACGACTTCGTGTCTTTTCTTATTTACAATAAATACGTTTAATTTAATAACTGGCTTTGTTCCAGTGCGATGTTTTTACATAATTTATTTATTTAATCGATTTAATTTATTTATTATGTAGGATTACGTATTCTGAGAGCTACTTTATCTTCTCAGTAACATGCTTTATTACAATAGGTGAAATTGTATAATACGTAACTGTAAATAACAAATAATAAATTGTACATGTATTAAAATGATTTAGCATTTTCTTAGACCTTTAAAGTTTGATAAAAATGCAAGCTAATTTTTGTTAGTTTGCTAGTTTTTTGCTATTTAAATAAAAAATATATGAATTAGAGAAAAGATATGAAGAAATGAATATTTGGAGGGTCAAAAGATTCAGCCGAAGGGTTAAAGTATGTAAATTGTATCCTCCTTGCCAGAAATTTTTGTTATTGACTTTGTGACACTGATTTAATTTTTGTAAGTGAAAAATTAAAGCGGGGTTGCGTTGGTGACGCTTTACTTACACGTTTGTCTAAACACGATGGCATTAAACTTCAGTTGACCTATAAAAAGTTGTTTGTTCCAAAATCGGAGGTAGTAAAACTTCTTCTCTAGAGGGGGCAATGAATGCAAGTTCAACCACCTTACTACGAATTGTTAATTCGAAATCTGACATCGCCAAAAGCGAAACTATAATAAAAAAATTGCACACGAAGATCGAGACGCCAGAAAAGAGAACGAAACATCTTTTTCTCTGGTACCATTTTTTTACTCGTTTTCTACATTCGATAAGCACACACAAAAAATGCGAAAAACGTCTACTTACAACGAGAGGATACAAATCTCCTTCTGACATGTCTTCTTATTCCACTTGAACAAAACAGCAAAGACGAAGCTGATTCAAATGCGCGCGATATATATTCTCCATCTCTTTTCTCTGCTGATTCTCTCTAACACACGAGAATGCGAACGTTGTTATGTAGCTTGAAACTAACTGTTGACTCTAACTCCTCTCCTCCCACGAGATGCGAAACATTGCGAGCGCGGCGTATCTTTTGCGATCGGCTCTAACTCCTTCTCCTCACCCTATGTGCAGGAAGAAAACAAACGTTGCTTGGTTGGTAGCCTTGGTCAACGATTCAATAAGCAGAGTTCACTGACTACATGAAAACAAACTTGTGATTATACATGATAAATCTTTCCGTCGTTTAAATTAATTATCAATTTGCGATTAATTTGATTGTTTATTCATTTATTTAATTGGTTATACTGATTATACAAATTGCTTCGCTCGATTGTGTAGTTATAAACCGAAATTGAAATGAATGTTCAACATTATATAAAACGAATAATTATTTATTTGTTTTCTACAGCTGGCGATCTGCGACTGATAACAATTTATGTAAGATATTTTTAAACATGTGTATTAATTTTCTATTGCAGCTTCCCAGAAGATGATTCTTTATTAAGTGGCCTTAGAGGGTTTCTTTATTAAAGGGATTTTGATATCTCACAATATATAAAGTCGTGTAATAAAACTTATCCTCCAGGTGACACCAGTGATCTGAAAACAAATAATAATTATATTCAATATTTAGAGATAGCTGGGAGTATGGAAACCGTGCTTCTCATCCTCCAGATATCCCCTATTAGTTCACTAAACAACTAAACAATAATTTTGAAAGCTAAATTATGCGATAAACTAAATTTCAAAAAATGATTATCATGAAAATTCACAAATGAATATTGATCTGTTAAATAAAAATGAAAATATAGGAACAAATAATGTCTTAAAGTCTATAGATTTGATGAACCTGTATTCTCCAGATATTACTCTCGTTGCTCTTAAACAATTACAATAATAAAAATGTGGCCTAATAATGGTTCCATCTAAACTCGTTCTCCTTTCTACAACCATTTATATTTTCATTCTCATTTAGCCATTTTTCATTTAGCCTTCCATTCCATCTCTAAGTGGTCCGATTCACACCTTACCCCTTTCTTCGATTTTATTTCATTAAGAGAACTTATAATAAGTATAGAAAGAGAAATATCATTAAGATCGATTTCAATGGAGGCTATTAAAGAATCTTTTTGCAACATTTTTAAACTTTGATCAGCAATACTGTAAAATCAGTAATCTAGTTGTTCCTCTCAGCAAATCAAATGATACTCTATACATAATACTATCTCTATATTTTATATGATGATCTATAAGCAAGTCACATTAGCTGATATAACATATGCACACAAGCAGAGCTTTTTACCACAGTAATTGGCCAACGTGCTTAAAGCTTTTAAGTCCTATACTCCCTCCTATATAACGTTCCTCACACTTCAAAGTTGAGTCTAGTTAGGAGTCGCGCGTGCATATACGCCACACACAACGAACGTTATTTCTCTTTAGTTATTCCGTAGTCTTATGCTGTATAAGCTGAACACAACTTTTATAAATATAAGATGTTGAGAACGAATGACGCAAAAATCAAATCATTCTAATTGACTTTTGCACCAGAGAAGTTAGAAAAAATTATCATGTAGTATTTGAGGACTACTTGTATATTAAAAGTGTAATTTAAAACTACACGAGTTCCTTTAATCGAATAAACAAAGTTTAGGAGACATTTATAGAAACACTAGATGATAACCCGTCGTAAAACGACTATTCATTACCAGGTCATATTTTTTTTACCCAAATGGGTTGGGTTATTTGACCCCTACCGGCGTTTTTCGTAACCCAAAAGAGTTGGGTTATTTGACCCCCTACGACTTTTTTCGTAACCCAAAAGACTTGTGTTATTTGCCCACTACCCTACCTTCAAACCCAAAGTAGTTGGGTTATTTGACCCCTACCTTTTTTTAACCCATGGGAGATGGGTTATTTGATCCCTACTAACTTTTTTGTAATCCAAAAAACTTGGGTTATTTGGCTCCTAGTGGTGTTTTTCGTAACCCAAAGAAACTTGGCTCAACTTGGGTTCACTTGGGTCAAAAGCGTTCCAGACAGATGGACAGACAAAGCTAGACGTTTATATATTTATAAGTATCAAAAGCGTTCCAGACAGACGGCCAGACAGACGGACAGACAGACGGACAGACAGACGGACATCCTGACGGACAGACAGACGGACAGACAAAGCTACTTGAATTATTTTATTAATAGTAAGAAACTGCATCTATCTTGAAATTTATGGGTTTTTTGGATTTTATTGGTTCACACAGAGTAAAGTAGAAAATTAAGTTTTATAATATAATCTAACATAATAAAAAAATTTGAATCCACGCCACTGCTAGTATTGAATGTAAACTAAACGTGACAACAAACTTATGACATAATAAGTATCAAAAGCGTTCCAGACAGACGGACAAAGCTAGACGTTTATATATAAGTATTAATCAAGATGATTTACAAAATTTAAAACATAGTTGTTTTATATTTATTATACGTTCCAATTATATTAAATAAAGTGTGAGCCTTTCAACATTAAACGTGTTGACATTACGTAAAATGTCAACACGTGCAATATTATATAGATCACAATGATTACTATTATTATATTGATGCTGATCTATTATTATTATTATATTGCTGCTGTTAGACCAGCCTTAAGACTTAGATTCGTAACGTAATAAGTTTTTAGTATCATGTAAATATGTAATTATTTAGATAAATAAATCACGATACGTTAAGAGTTCAATCAAGGGTTTTGATTAATTAAAGTAAATTTAACTGATCATATGGAACTGATCAAATTTACCAACCCTCACCATAATTTGGAAATATTTGATAAACTGTAGGAAATTTTTTTTATGTGTTTCATTATTTTTTATGTGTTTCATTATTTGGTGACATTAATGGGACATTCATAACTCGAAACTAAAGCGCAATTATTACATTTTTAAAAATGTAAATCGAATTATAAATAGATGAGATCAATTGGATATATTGTTCTAATTTATATTTGATACATTTAGAGATATCAAAATCCCTTTAATAAAGGAACCCTCTAAGACCACTTAATAAAGAATCCTCTGGTAAGCTGCAATAGAAAATTAATACACACGTTTAGAAATTGGAAGCGTTTTAACTTCGTTACGACCACCTATAGTAGAATTGTTAAGATTGTGCCTATAATTTCAACCCTTCGCGCCATCTTCAGACATACTGACTAGGGATTCCAGGGTTCATGTGAGTTCTATTATTGGGGTGTTGTAGGTGACCATATTGGGGCTACGAGGGTTTGGACTTAGTGGTGTTAGTAGTTAAAGTACAAGGGGAGATAGAAAAAGAGTCAACAACTAGACTCTCTCTTCCACCACTAAATCCAAATCCCACTAAGTCACTAAGTCCAACACCACATAGTCTAATCCCTCGTAGCCCCAATATGGTCACCTAAAGTACCCCAATAATAGAACCTCTAGTCTGTATATTTGTAGATAGTCCGAAAGGATTGAAACTATAGTCACAATCTAAACAATTGTACCATACGTGTTACTAATGAAGTAAAAATACTTTCAATTGATCTCATCATGGATTACCACAAAGAAACGCTTGACTCAATCAATCTATTGAATTATAAATACCTTTTTTGGGACTGCCACCATTAAAAATTATTGAAATTAAACCATCTGTTCCAAATGATCAACAATTTTATAAAGAATTTATATTGAGACCTCAAATCCAGAGGCGTTATTACGTTTTACATACATTGAGTAAGAAGAGTTATTTAAAGAATAATAATAACTAACATTTCTGAAATATTTGCTTCCTCCCAGGGAATCAGTAGGACTCATGTGAGTAGTAAGAGATTGTTCCACCAAAACCTTATTTCAACTCGTTCTATACTAATTCGTGATGATAGACTGCCAGTTCTGGGGTTTATCATAAATAGTTTGTGTATTTGACAGCTGCTATTTAAAAATCCAAGATGGCGGCCGACAGGAATTTGGGCGGGAGAATTGCATATTTTTATTGTAAAATATAATTAAATTTTTTAACGCTAAGTGTCACTGGATCAAAAGTAGACAGGTTATGTAACTAGGCCATTGAAAATTTAATTAAAGCTACGTACACACTTGCATTTTAAATAAGTATATGCTATATACGTAGTAGGTCCTTACGGAGAAGCAAAAGTGAACGATAACGCGAAGAGGTTGATTGAATTATGTCGATACCATCAACTAACAATAAAAAATAGGTTCTATAGACTTAAGAAAATTAATACGTGCACATGGGTACAACAGACGAGAAACCTTAAGTCTATATTGACTATTATTGTCTAGTAAGTCTATTATTGATTACGTTTTAATAAAGCAAAACACTATGTATGTGTAGAGTAGCGATTGGAGAGCGGTGGACTGTAAACACCCGGTGTAGTTTATTCTTTTGGCTGGTTAAAAA
>WYDF02042211.1:0-12406 GCA_009867245.2 Adranes taylori | reverse complement strand
GTTAGCCATTCCTATTACCATACGGCCATGCATTGACTCAATACTCAGAAGACCTCGGCCACCTTCATTTCGCGGAAAGTAAGCAGTTACTTTCAGTTCTGACCGGTATGTGAAGATGTTACTGAAGATGACTTTTGTTTCAGCTCTTGGAAAACTTGATTTTCCGATTGTCTTATTTCGATATGATAGCATTAGTGCCCCTAGATCGCAATCATCAATGTGGTTTTTGAGGGAAATGTTCTTTACTCATTTCATCTTCAGGAGAAGCGTTATGTTATTGCATTATCTGCCCTTTCACAGATTTGATCGACCGTGACTTTTTCCTTTGGACTAATCGCAACACTGAAGTTTTTGAAACCTACGAGATTTAAATCAGGCAGCAGTGTTTAGACAGTGCAAGCCCCCTTCAACACGGTTGATATTTGCTTTTAAAAGCAAGATCAGATAATGTAGTTCTCGTGATGTAGCTTTAAGAAGTAAAAATAATTTTCCCTTTAGTTCGAATGGCTTTTGTTTACTCACGAAACTAGGAAAGGAGGCCCCCTGAACTATAATTACAATTTTTATACAGTAGTCGAGTTAAATGCTTCAAAAAACATTTAAAATAACTTAGCATAGGTTTTGGCCAAACTGAAATCATATAAACACAGTTGTTTGAAATGTATTACATTTTCATATAATTTAAAACTAATTAGTCTCTTTATGTATCTAATTATTCCAGAGTTAATTAATTTTATTTACATGTTTTCCTGCGTAACAGAAGTGGAAAAAGAAGATCCCACAGGTACGATGTGTCAAAAATCTGGTTCTGTTGAATCTGTGAATCAAATAATGCAGCAACAGAATCAAGCTCTCGGTTCAAATATGACGTTATCTATGACGTCATCTGCTTTAGCTGCACAATTGCGTACTGCATCGATACGACAACGACCGTGCTCGAATCGAATCAGTAGTGCGGATCTGGAAGATCTTTTCGAACGGCAGCGCGGTGCTGCCGTCACTGAACAACTCACAGATGTCAGTAGTGGACGAAGAGATAGTCAGGCAATGATGAGTAGTTCTATGTTTCAGGTAAAATAAGGCGGATTAAATTATTTTGTCTTGTTTGTCGTGGATATCATTACAATATAAATATATTACATGTGTCAAATTATGAAACAAGCATGTATTTAACTAGGAAATTAAATTTTCTTATTTATATGTTTTTTGCTATAATCAGGGAAATAGTAATGGTTCACCAGCGAAAAGTGGCCGCATTTATGCAAGTGTCGCCGAAATGAAACGTAGCAGGAGTAAAGGCTCTAATAAAGTTCGTTTTGTCAATCCTTTCAAATCTGTTGGCAATGGTGAACTGAGAAGAGACTTTCATAGTACTCCAGATATTACGGCTGCATTAGCAAGTGGAATGTCTGGATCATATCCTAAGGTAGAGTACCTTTATATTTAATTTTATAGTATCTAAGAATTTTATTTGAAACTTTCACTGTTGTTTACTATTTTTTTTTCTTATTATAAACACTCTTTGTGCCCTTAATTTAGGTTTGAATTTTAGTGATATTGTTGCCTCACCATCGCCTGTAATTTATATTTGTTGAATTCAGAAACTTGTTCTTGCAGCTAACCTTCCTATATTATTAGTAAATGGTATAGTATTAATATTACTACGTAGAAAAAAAATTAAATAAGTCACACCCTTTTTTCTTAAGAAAATACAAAAGCTTTTCCCCGCTTTATCGGCATATTTGGGTTGTTTTGACGAAATTTTCAATGGCGGTTTGAATTTCATATTAATGACTAGATTTAAGTAGTACAGCGTCTAATGTCCTCTGCGGCGTTTAGTGTGATTGTAGACTTGTTGATATAAACTTTTGACGTCAAGGCTCATACAGAGAGAAGTCCAAAGACGTTTTATCACGATCTAGCCAATTCCTGATACCAAAATGGAGTTTACACGACGATGAAGTATCACGTGCACTAATTCCCTTGTAAATGTCACCCTTCTGTTAGCACCACATGAATTGGAAATCATTACCATCTAATTAAATCACAACATCATACCCAGCTATCTCCGAAAAAAACTATCTCTCAAAGTACACACAAACAGTGACAAATGTGGGATAAATTTTCTCCTCTATGTGGGTTTTTGACACTCTAAAGACGGTAATATTGCTTGTTTACGAAGCCATATTACAGAATTGAATTTTATTAAAGCAATATCGTAATTATGCTATTGACTTCGATACTGCTTTTATTTGTTTGTAGCATTTTATGCTCTTGCATGAGATTCAGGGGTAAGAAAAAGTGGAATATTATAAGGTTTATTGTTACAAATATTTATAATACGTAGATATGACTCGACTCGCGACTTTAACTCTTGTTGACTCTTCGTGTTGGTGCTGTTTCGGTGGTGTTGATTGAGTTGGCATAACTACTAGCATGTGTGGGGTACGCGGACAACGTAACTTGATGGGCCGCTCTGGAGTTGCCTCTCTGTGATCCTCGTTGGCTCGGTGTGCTTCGCGATTAGCCTCTCTCTTCCTCTGACGCTGACCTCCTCTTTTTCACATTGAAGACCTAGGTGACAGGAAAGGGTTATGAAATAGTTATGTGTGAATGAAATATTTATGTGTGAATATTTATCTAGTTTGAAATAAACGAAATATATAAATTACTATTGACGCTTACTTAGAGCAAACCAAATTCGAGACCCCGAATTAGCTCACAGTGCAAGAAATAGATCTATTCATTTCAAGAGAAATATACCAGTTGAAATGTGCTAAATGCTCACTCAGTAACGACCAACACAATTACCTCACAGTCTAAGATGCGTCTGGCAAGGCGCAAGACCCGAAATACGTCTGGTTAAAAATGGATTGAGTAGGTCCATTTATATGCAATTAGCTGACAGGAGTGGCATCAGTGCAACCGACGGCTCGATGGGCGCGACTTAAAAGAAACTTCTGCTAAAAATCTTGGGAAGTTTAGAACTACGGCCAATAGGAGAACATCTTTGATCCGTTGGCAATTTTAAGGATCAATATTACATTATTTTTCTGTCTAAATACTACGGAATATGAGCCGTTCAACCAATCAGCGACAGAAAATTGTTAGAGAGTCATCCCCTTTAATATACAGACAGCCCATAAGAATAAATCATATATTAAATTGATGATTTTTACGGAAGTAATTCTTCGAAGGCCAAAACAACGACAAACGCATCTGTGTGCGATATTAGCGTTTTTACGTGACATGATGTACCAGCAACTATTTTTCCGCGAACGCATATTAAGGGCGCAGCTGTTCGCTGTTTGTCTCTCGTTTTAAATCTCTTTCCATTACATTGGTATTAAACGTCTGCGTTTTTCTATCGTTAATTAAGTATTGCCTTCGATTATTTTCTTTACAGTACCTGGCTACATTTTGATTACGCAGTTTACCACGCAATTTCCGAATTGTGGTAGTTGAAATTTCAAGTTTTTGTTTAGCAATGGACTTATTTGAAGAACCTTTGCGCTGCTGGGCTGTAATACAGGATTTATCTAAATATTACGTCAATTTTTAGCTTGTACGTTGAGGTCGTTGTATTGATATACATAGTGATTAAGGCAAAATGGTCAATTCGTCTCCTCAAAGATACAGTTGAACCTGAGCAAATCCGATAAAACTACAACCTACCATCGCCACCAAATTTTGGTTTATAAAAAGCCGACGTGAAACTACTTCAAACACATTCACTTCGAGTTGTAGGGGACCAAATTCTTATGTTTTAAGTGATTGTCTCTCAAATCGACAAATCGAAGCAATATTGAAATCGTTGAATGAGCTCTGAGCGAAAGAACTTATGGGCATTGTCTAGGAAATTGATTTACGGGAAATTGCACAACGGGAAGCTATAAACCGTTTTTCATGATTTTTGACAGATGCAAACCTAGTGTTAAACGTACTATAAAGATTTTGATAGCCGGATGTTATAAATAAAAACTGAGCTTTAGAAATATGTTGCGCCTATTTCTAAAAGTGTATATTGCTTTACTAATAGGTACATAGAAGTCAAGAAGACATGACAATGGTCTTAGGTGCTAGAACGTTACCACCCCCAAACCATCCGCCGCCCCCTCCACCTTCTATACAATTGGTTAAGGTGGATGTTCGCGGATCTACCGAATATGACAATTTGGGAAGAAATCAAGAAAATTTAGGAGGTTAGTTGGAAAATGTATTATTTTCGATTGTTAGCCAACATTAATTCTACAACAGTTGATTTCTACAACAGATTTTGGTCACCAGTTTTAGAACTAATTATTTATTCCACAGGCGTTATTTCATCGTTTAGGCCTACAACTTCAGCGAAATTATATGCTTCACCTGAAGATATAATAGCTGTGGGATATCGATCAAAATCATTGCCATCACATTCATCCTCCAGAGCAGTGCGGAAATCGCACAGTTTGCGTGCAAATCCTTCAAAAACATCAACTGCGAATACAGCTACCAGCCGTTTAGTGAGTAAATTACTTTTATAAATTCACTTCCCTTAAGACATTGTGGGGTTATGGGGTCACACATCGTATTTGAAAGAAATTTTATCAATCGGGATCACTAAGAACTGTCAACGGTTTAGACGTTTAATCGGATAATATTATTGCAAAATATATTTATACAGCAACGGTTATATTAGTATCTTTTTTGTAATAGGACGTTTTGTTAATGCTTTTCTGATTTTTGCATAATAGAATACTAATCCATATGCGCAACCTATTAATCGTGCATCACGATCCCATTCAATATCCGGCGCTGCTGCAACCACAAAATTCGAACATCGTCTGATAACATCTGCAGCAGCTGCTACCATGCGACGAAAACGTACAGGCTCAGTGGACGAATCCGTATCGGCTCTTCGTCGACAAGCACCAGATATACCAGAACCAGATTATAGTTGTACCGATTCGGATACTGAAGATGATGATGAAGATGGGGATACCCTTTTGAAAGCCAGTAGTAAGCTAAGTAAGATCAATACGCGATTAAACAGCGTACAACTGCAACCTGTGGAAAATAGTGGTAATAGTAGTGCAAGGTATGTTCTATTGCTCTAGGTATGTTCTATATAATATAGTACTATGATATGCGTAGTACCAGAGTACATAAAAATATTGCATTTGAAAGCGGCGTAGCATTTTTACATTTTTATGCTAGCCTTTCAACAAATTCAATGAGTTCAACATGCAAATAGTTCAACAGTTGATTATGGTAGAAGTCAATGTGTACTGATAGATACAGATGCCACTGTAGAGTAGAGGAGTAGGCACGCCTTTATAATACACGTAAAGCTAGTTAGCAATGTGCATATTACAACCATTATTTCTTAAATTCTGACTACTTACTCCATTCAGCTGTACTGCTGAAAATAGGCTACAGTAGTTCATTTTTATTTTGTTGTTGTGTTTAGTCTTCTCGTCATTTCTCTCATTTTTTTGTGTTGCTGTCATCTAGTTTGGCTTCACTGCCTTTATACCTGTTAGCGGATATTCTCTGTTTCGAACTGTTCCATAATACAGTCTCCATTCTATGATCTTTGTCCAACAGGCATTTGTCACTATTGCGACATGCCGCGTCTATTTCCATTTCAACATACTATCAGGTTTACTAGCTTGTACTTTAGTGATTTCTTTCGGCATTTATTCTCTAAGAAAATGTCTAACATTGACCAATCTATCGTCATTTGTGTCATAGATATCTTTGTTCTATAGATTTTCTGGTCAATGTGAGTGCTCCTGCTCTTTAGGTTAGGACAAAGGGGGCATATTATTTAAAATATTTCTCTTTAAGCGAATTCCAATATTTGAGTTTGGGATTTTATTCAGTTTTCTAAATACTGTTCATATAAGAGCAATTATATGTTTTATATTCCTCGTTTCGTCATTTCTCTATGACGGCTTTATAATTAATAGTGACCTTAGTGAGCCTACCGTTCGACAACATTAAAATAGTAGATTTCACGTTGATATAATTAGTTCTAAACTTTTTACATGCTACCCTATCTTCCTAATATATGGACATATAGAAGTTTTAATGCAATTGTTTTATTTAGTGAATTAGATATTCTAAAACAGATGGACAGCATGGTAAATTGAGCTCAACCCTAATATATATGTTCCGAGTCCGATTAACTTTGATTTAATACTTAGTATAAAGCCCAGTACTTTGGTTTTGGTTGTTTTTCGAAACCGATTTCGCTAAAAGTGCTATAACTTAGTAACCCTTGTGTTATTTACATAAAAACTTCACATAATTCACAAAATCGGAATTAATTTGATTCATCTCTTTTATAAATTCTGTCAGTGATCTACGTTCAATGATCTTTACCATAATCAAGGGTTTTCAGAAGTTAATACGAGGGTGGTTTGACAGAACTCTAGCCTAAGTAAGAAAACGTACGATTTTTGTTTTCCCCCTTCTAAGGCAATACTTGTCAAAACGACCCTTCAACTTCTTCATCCCTTCCGAAAAGTAATTTGACTCGAGCTCTTCAGAATAGTGGAATGTTTCGGTTATGACTTCATTGTTTGTTACAAAACGGCGTCGGTGTTTGTTGCAATCCAGTGGGTGGTTGATCAATACGTAGCCCAATTGGTTAAATTTTGCCTGCACGACGGCCGCTCAGTGAGTGGGTGCGTTGACCTGATGGAAGAGTTATGGTTTGCTTTCTCTGTTGCTTCATTGCTAGCTTGTTCCATACTCCACTTTTTCTTTTTCGCTCCATTCATACCTTTCCTTCTCCTTTCTTTTCTCTCCACTTTTCTCATTCTGTTCCATAATTTCCTCTTCTCTTCCTAATCCCCATGCTACTTCCGTTAGGATGCGATCTGATTCGTCTCATTTTCATACTGTTATCATACTTTCTATATGCCCTCTTGCTTCTTCGCTTACTATAATGTATTCAATTACTGATCCTCCTCCGTGTCCCCTGAATGTTATCTCTCCTTCCCAGTCTCCTTCCACGCACTCATTCATCGTCACCATGCTCTGCTCCTCCAGCCATTCCATTAACATCCTCCCTTCTGCATATACCACCTTATCCATTGATGGTCTTATCATAGATACATGCATTCTCCTACCCGCAAGTTCCAATCTCCCAATATCACTATCCTCCCATACGTATTCTTCCATCTCCTCCCCAACTACTCACATATATTCCTTCCATTCTTTTTTAATATATAGTACAATATAAAGCCACTTATTTCCTCCAATCTCCACTTATACTACCTTAACCGCTTCCAACCCCACTATTTTAACTTTTTCACTCCTTAATCCTTCTCTTACCTCCACTATAACACCTCCACTCGCTCTACCTTTCAAATTTCTCCTCTTCTTACCTTCAACCACCTAATTGAATCCCCCCGGTAAATTTTCCCTTTAATCACTTCTTGATCCACTCTCACTTTCTTGATTTCTGAACATCTCCATTTCAAAGTTTGCTTTTTAGACCATCTATAATCAACTAACTAAACAACATTGTTTTTATTTCAACGTCGTTTACTATACATACACACAATACCACGCGCGACCGTTCGCTTTATTTAGCACTATATTCATCAAAACTATACTGAAATTAATTTATCTGAATTATTTCCAAAAATATTAATGCTAAGTACCGCGCTACATTAGACGAATGCATAATGAAATTCTTAATAAATTATTGATCACACTTTAATTAGACATGGCTTTATTTTTTATTTAGTTATTATTCTAATATTGTTTTACTCCAGAATCCGAATTATTATTTCACTACTTACTCCAGCATTATGACGTCGGGCAGATGCCCAAATTTTACTATCCCCTACTGCTGTGACTCGACCGTTTTTATACGTCTCAGGTCCCCTTTCATGTCTCGATATGCATACTTCTAGTCATGATTAATTTGTATCCCATTAGCACATTCTAGAATATGTTAGTAACATCTGTGTGACATCTGTCAATTGAGTTTGTTCCTATTCATAGCTTCTATATACAATTGCTTTGTTTAAGATATAATTAATTAGCATAAGGTATAATCAATAACTAATATTTCTTTGTACTTTGATCATAAAATAGATCTATAGTAAATCTCCCAATGAATGTCCCCTTATCTAAAATCTTATTTACAATGCTAAACATTTTATGGCGTCTAATTATTTTAATGTATTTACCATATTTGTGAGTTCTTAATGCTCAAGCTCATTACATCAACCTAACTAGGAACGTTGACAAATTTCCACCTTACAATAGAGTACTAATCGTACTTTAAATTTCGTCACGATACGACAAATAGTATTGCTATTAGTAGTGCTCAAGTATATGGCTAAAAATTTTACAAAATAATTTCTGTAATATAGTTTAGCATCTTTACTATAGTTAAATTAAAACATGAAATTTTATACTAGTAAAAATGTAACGGCTTTCGAAAACACTTCTAAAAATTAGAATTGCCTTTGGCATAAATTTTAAACAATGCATATTGTAATAATATTTTCCGCGAACGTTGAAATATAAAAAAAAGATTATCATTTTCAGCCATTCCACGAAGATTTATCAAAGATAATAATGCCATGTTCCATTAAATATCCCACCATCGTTAATCTAACGGCTGTAAAACTGTTCGTTGTTTTATAACCTCTTAAAGCAGTGTTTCTCAAAGAATTAAATACTATTTTTATTTTGAACTTCAATATATTTCAAAAAATCCGAGAGATGTTCTGTTGGCGATTCAGAACGCCATAAATTCTATGGTTTTTGAAATTTCTATTACAACTTCACACAAAATATTAAATATGCAATGCTCGATGTAGATTTCTTTTACATTGATTATGACCTATAGTCTGGGCAGTAGTCTGGAAATGAAAGTGTTGCATGTTGCACGAAGTGGCGTTGGCGAATCTCTGCCCATTCTCTAGAAAGAGCCGTTTTCAACCTATCCATTCTCTGGCCTCTAACATACTCCAAATGGAGAAATCTAGTGGGTTCGCCACGGTTGAATTCACGAGCCATTATTTCTCGGAAATGTAGTGTGGAACACTTTTTTGCACTTGCACAAAAGCTTGATTTTCTTTAACTGTATGAGCTGGTGCTGAGTCTTGTTGGAATGTGAACGGCTCCGAACTAAATTGTTTACGCACCCATCGCAGTAACACACCTTTTTGAGCGTATTACGCGCGTAACACTGCGCGTAAGACTACGGTCTAGAACATGACGTTTGGAGGTTTTTGCGAATCTGGCCGCCATACGAATGTTCAAATTATCAATAAACTTTCCTTCTAACCAGACGCGATCACTTTGCTTCTTTATCATTTTCAATTGATCATTATCATTTTTTTATCCGAGAAAAATAATGTTTGGAAACTAGGCACGTTTGTGCAAGCGCACCAGCTCGTTTGCTCCTTCTAATTGCTGCTTACGCTACCGTTCGGCTAGATAGTAAAGTTTATGCAGATCACATGGTTTTAATTGAAGCTCATTTTTCAAAATAAATCGAGCGCTCCAATCGGATGTTGGCAGTCTTTTTGCCCTTTGAGTTGCACTGCGCCGTGGATTTCGATCAATTTAGCTCTTCGCTTTCCGGACAATATCTTTGCTTGTTGCCGATTCTTTTCGACTGCATCGGTGGCAACCTGAAACGATGTCACTATTGTTGTAATGCGAATGGTAAAAGATACAAACTGTTTGTTCACTTTCAACTCTTGCAATTCACAAACAATAGCTGGTAATGAATTTCCAGCCTAATGGAGCGCGCAAACACTCTGTTACGTTTCAGTTCTGTTATCAAAAAAATGAAACTGGTGAGCGTTAGAAACTAATCGTTTTTCTTTCATGTCGGTAACACATCGATATGTTATTTTTCAAATTTTCAACGCGAGGTCATTTACAGTTTGACAGATAACCGACTTGAAGTTAGTAACATAACTTTCCTCAGACCCTTTATGTACCACCGGTGTTGCTCGATCTACAAACGTTTGATTTATAACTATTCACATAGGACTGATTTTTGTTTAGTTAAACTTACCACTTAACAAAAAAATATATGATTTCGACCTTTGATTTGATACAAATTGAAAACTTTTTTCAAAAGACAATTTTTAAAAACGTTTAAAAATTTGTTTACTTTATTATTTTGATATCATTGTTACATCAATTTTTGATATGTTTAAATATTTAAATAAACTATGTATGGCATTGCCGGACGTTTAAAGCACACCTCTAATTGAGTACATCATATAGGTTAACATATGCAATGCTACGCGGCAAAAATTCGCACATCTATTCCACGCATAATGCATACTGTATTACATAAACTATAAACTACTATAAACTACATAAACTACAAATAAAAATCATTAATGAAGTAACCTTTTCTATTCGGCTTTAGTTACTTGACTGACGCGACAATGGCAGTTTTTGAAAAATTACCTAATTAAATTAATAATCATGGTATTTTAAATATGGAGTAATAATTTAGAACACGGATATATACTAAACACGATAGTTGTATTCTGAACCTAAAATCTCGTGTGTTCATGATTTGCTCTAGTTTATATATCAAAATTATTATAAACAATATATAAACTAGTGCATTATCACAGAAAAATGTCACAGAACAGGTTATTGGAAAACTGAGCAAACAAGATCGTACAAACATAAAATTTAAAAAATGCATGTAACAATAATTTCTTTCGTAACATGATTTAAATTATCAACAATTGTCAACAAATAATAATTTAACTATTATTTATTAAATTATTACAAACACATCATTTTTAGGGCCATGACTGAATGTACTCTTTTTCCAGGTAATAAATGATAAAGGATAGGCGGCCTGTGCCTTCTAATAAAGTATATTGTCGTTAAATGAGATGAAGTTGTTTGAATTTATAATACATTTCAATAAATATGCTTATTAACTAATTCAGGATAAATGCACTTAAATAATGTACTTAAAGAATCCGCTTCTACGGGATTTCATACACTTTAAATAATTATAATTCAACGAAATATATAAATGAATATGCTATTCTAAGATTATACGGATCCATATTTGAAACTCCCACAGCCTCAAGCAGCTACTATTTATTGCGGTATTGATTAATACGAGCTATCCATGCTAATGGAGCATCTTTATTTTTTATTTGTATATATATTCATATTGGACGTGGAATATATTATAACTCTTATAATTTTAAAGAAACATGATTAATTGGGTCAACAATCTTTCTATTAACAATAATAACTGGATTTGTAGGTTATGTTTTACTGCGTTTATAGGTAATCATTTTAGTTTAGTATAATACGCTGGTATAATACGCATACGCTGGTATAATACGCAGTATAATACGCATACATTCGTGGTTTTAATATTCTATAGCTGCCTATCGTCTACATCTGCTCAAGGTTCACTAAAAATTAGCGTAGCTTGCTCTATTCATACATTGTATATCTATATTTTTCTTATATATTTCCTATCTCTCAAGACCCCATACAAACTACATCTATTGGTAAATTGACTCTATATACTATATATATATATATATATATAACTATAATTTTCTTATGTATTTTACATTTATTGAAAGAGCTATTCTATAGCCGCTTATCGTCTACCATCGTAACCAGCTATTGTTCTTGAATAGATTATAATTTTTAAACTGATTAACTTTTAATCATGTAAAAATCTCCGTTAATAGTAAAAGAACATAGAAATAAAAGAACTGTTATAACATTGAAGAGATATATAATATTATAAACAACATTAAAGTCCTAAAAAGTACAAGATGTAGCTCATGATAGCTATTTTAAGCAATAGTGTTCCAATTATAGAACCAGATAAGGAATCGGCTTCTTTGAAGACAATAATTACCAAAACTAGGCAACCTATACAAAAATAAAAAACATTATTAATAATTTGCATGGAAGATTTAAATAAAACACAAAATTCTGTGAGCCTCGCAATCATTCAAACAAAAGCACTATGTCTTTTCAAAATGTTAAAATTAACGGAATCCGACGACTATGATCAGACTTTTACTGCAAGCCATGGATGGTTTAAAATTTTTAGGAAACGATCGAATTTACAAAATATGAAAATACGTGAAGAGGAAAATACGCTAAAGATTTCGGTGTGAAACTCGACGACTGTTTAAAAGAAGAGAATTATTTGAAATAGCAAATTTCTAATGTGAGTGAAACCGGACTTTACTGGTAAAAGATGCCTGAACGTACATACATTTTTAAGATCAAAAGAAAGTTGAGTCCATGCCAGAGTTTAAGATAATTAAGGATATTAAATGTCAATTTTAGTTGTTTTCATGGCTTTTTTTATTGCAATTTTATTGCTTGTTATAAACTGAAAGAGTTTGTCTGTCATCGATCGAAAAAT
>WYDF02042200.1:0-12407 GCA_009867245.2 Adranes taylori | reverse complement strand
ATGGGATGAGTGAATATTTGTTATCAGATTTAAGTATGTATGAGAAAAGGATGATTGTGAGGTTTAGGTGTGGGAATGAACAGGGGAAAAATACGTTTTTAATGGATGAGCAAAAAAGAATGTGTAGAATATCTGGTAGGAAGGGGAAGTAGAGCCACTGGGCAAAGGAATGTGAAGTGATAGAATAGAATGATAGAGAAAGGGAAAAGGGGTTAACTGGAGGTTAAGCTTGGGGAACTAAGGAAAGGGTATAGTAGTAATGAAGAGAATAGTGGGGGAAATAAATAGAAGTATATATGAGAGGGTATATGAGATAGGGAGAGGAAGGATGAATATGAAGAAAGGATGATTGGAATAAGAGAAGTTTTGAGGTGAGGCAGAATGTGACAAAGGGAGAGAAGTATAGTAAATATTAAGTATATAATTAAAAGCCTTCCCTTCTGTCCATAAACAAAAAAAAATGATGTTGCAAGCTTGATAAAGCAAAACTGTTTGGGTACAATTGGGTGCTGTTTGAGAAAGCATAATTGGATAAAAATCTACTTATAATTCGTTACAGAAAAATGCAACAAATTGGCATTATGTATTCCAAAACTATGGTTTTGCACGCAAAATTAACTGTTTGAAGTAATTTCTTTTTATTGTATTGTAATAAGTTGTACGCAATAAGCGTAAAGGTTGTTTACAAAAACAACTGCAATAAACTTTAAATGTTTATGCAAATAGAGAGATTATTTACATTTCAAGGAATTTATATAAAGTCTAAACAAATATTAATAACTTGCCAAGATTTATAATGAATAAAACTATTGTTTGTTGAGGAATTATAATACTAATCGCATTTCATGAATCGAGATAGAGATAAGTGTTGAAAACTTCCTCTAATCGTATTCTGAACGTATCTTTTACTAAATGACTGGCTTTATCTTAGTAAACTGCGCAGTTTTATTCATATTTATCTACAATAGATGTTATCAGACTCTGGATGGTTATTTTTATAGCTGAGCAAATTATCACTAACTATATTGATGCATAAACTCATTTTACATAATAAATATTTAAATTCCATTACTTGTACCATTGAAATATTTTAATATTATTCTAAACTTAGTTTTTCTATAAATTAATTTAGGTGAACTAACTATTCAACAATGTGTAGGGTTACCAACCGTACTCATTAAAGAGTACATGTGCTCTTTTTGGCAAGTAAAATTATGTACTTTTATAAGAAATGTCCTCTTTTTAGGCTGGTCCGAGTTGGTATCCCTAACAATGTGGCACCATTCATTCACATTTGAACATCTAGAAATGGTCACAATTGTAAATGTAAGCAACTCTTCAGTATTATCTATAGGTTTTGAAAACCAGCGCTCTTACTGTTCCGTATTTTATATAGGCCGCAGCATCGATTCAATTTCGGTAAATGTTAAACAAATACAAACTGTTAGCATCGAGAAAAATTTAGGAGTTTCGCACGTGTTTAAATTAGATATGTGTTTTTTACCATTATATAAATCTTTTAACATTCGTTCCGATTCTGAAAGAAGCTATTATTGTTTTGTTTTATTTGCGAATTGGAGCATAAGTTTACTGGTCATTTCCACCCACCAACTTTCATTAAGGTTTTTTTTTATATCATTTTTCCTATTGGTTTAGATGCCTAACTTTTGGCTCACGTAGAACTACTACCACCACTTATGATACACAAGTGTATCCCACACAATCCAATATCAAGGGAGTCGCAATATGAGAATTGTGAGAATTTCGCGCTATTCAAAATCATCATTTGAAATTAAAACCACCATATCTATCTTTCGGCCAGCGAGCTTTATCGCAGCCATAAGAATCATATGTTCAAAGTAGCGTATAGCCAACATAAATCTAATCAAATATAAAAACACAACAAATAATCTACAATCAAAATCGGAGTATCTCACCGAAGTACCACGCAATACATCAAATCTTCAGCCGAATCTTTCGATATTCCCATCTTCACTTTTCGCACCTTTTTTTACTAGCATTTACATTTAGAACGCTTCCCCGGTTAACCGATACTTCGATCGGGAACCTGGAGGAAGCCGCCATCAATCGCCGAACCAAACAAAAAGTTCGACAGCAACCACCGGATTGCCGATCTCTTCGACAACGATTAAGTTCCATTAAACGACGTCCACTCATTATTGTCTATCACTCAAGAAGAACAAAGACTTGGTATATTCATTGTTTATCTCTCATTTCCTAAAGGCAGTCAATACTACAGACTCCTTCCTCTATAGGATTTTTCTATATATGTTTTGCTTCGTCTACCATCTGCTTAAGGCAGCCTATGCTATAGACCCCCTTTCTCTGTAAGATATGGATTATAAGCAAATTGTGCTAGTAATATTAGATTATCAGTTATGTACTTTTATCAAATTGTTTTTATTATAAAATACACTGGCGTCATGACGTTGTTTTATCAAAAATATTTTTTATAGAAATATATCAATGGATTACAAGCCTATTTCCTTCCAATTTTATGGAAGATCCTCTGATCATTTGCAAGCTGGTTGCCATATGATGTCCCTGGCGTAGTCGAAATATTTTCAGATATGGATACCGGAAGCGATGAGGACAATAATATTCCATTATCCATAGTGCGGCATTATAATAATACAGGCGAACCACGAATGAAAAAGAATAGAGTTGAGAAACATGAAATATAAGGAACTAACGCAATTCTGGACATTAGCATGATCGAAGGAACTGAATATATAGATCGACAAAATAAAGTCAAAGAAGAGTTGAATCTAGAATCTTATTGATATAATTGAAAAGTTATTTGATGAGGAAGTATTAGAACACCTGAGGACAGAGATACGGAGGTATGTTTCTCAGCAGAATAATCATTCATTTTCTGTTAGCAAAATCGACATGAAGATATTCATAGGCATCTTGTTGTTCAGTGGATATCATCATACACCTCGAGGAAAACTGCACGGGCGCATAGATGAAGATGTATCCATTCCTTTGGCAAGGAACTGTATGTATGTCTCGTAATAGTATAATGAAATAAAATAGCATTTTCAATTAGTTAACAATGAAGAAATTGATAAGAATTATAAAATGTACAAACTACGTCTTCTCATGGCCAAACTCAACAAAAATTTCATACAGTGGGGCATATTCCATAATTCA
Organism: Adranes taylori; assembly: GCA_009867245.2. Lineage (NCBI taxonomy): Eukaryota > Metazoa > Arthropoda > Insecta > Coleoptera > Staphylinidae > Adranes > Adranes taylori. The sequence continues at coordinate 9,230 of WYDF02042200.1, read as the reverse complement.
CCATCGATGAGGACATGGTGAATATTTCCGGCATTACTCATCAGAACAATTTATTAGAGGAAAGCCAGTCCGCTTCGGATACAAAGACTGGATGATCTGTAGTTCCACAGGTTATTGCTATCAATTTGATACTTACTGTGGAGCAAAACTAGTGATTAAAAGGTAGCTGTGAATCTACCATTAGGGTCAGGAGTTGTTTTAAATTTATTTTTAGATCTGTAGTGACAGAATCAACGGATCATATAACTTTTTTTATAACTACTTTACGAGTCATGACTTGATGGAAACTTTTCGTCGTTTAGGATATGGAGCAACGAGAACCGTACAAAACAGTAGAACTAAAAACTGTCCTTTAGCAGATGAAAAGCAAATGAAAAAGAAAATCGTGGGCAACTTTGACAAAGAAAATTATCTGCTTCTAGTTAGGTGGAAAGATAATAGTATTGTCACTATGATGACCCAATTATGTCAGTTTCCTGCCTCTAGCAAAATAAAGGGTTGGTGAAAGAAAAAAGTGATGTCACACAACCATGACATTTTGCTAATTAGAATTCTGCAATGGGGGTGGGACGCACATGTTGAATGTTGAATAAATATAATCAACGCCTGTTGAATAAATATAATCAACGCCTGTTGATTATATTTATTAGGAGGTGGAACCGGAGACCAGCTCAATTTTACGAGAAGTATTGCCCGGTATAACATGAGAGTATTGGAAAAGGCAGAACATTCAAGACATTCTAGTATTACACCAAAAAGCATTGTACATAGCGAAGGTGGACATCTCCCAAAAAAAAACCGAAAAAGAATTACGTTGTCATCAACGTGCAAGATGGGGTTGTATATAATGTAATGTAATGTAACACTTTGCCTTTATTAAATGCCATACCGCAAAATAAATTGTATTGAATAGTTATTATAAATAAATTGAAAATTTATGTATGTATAACATGCTTATATTCCCGTTATACTCATATGAGTATACATATATATATTCTTTTGAATGTTAGATATATAATATAAAATAACAACATTTCCGTTGTATGAACACCTTTTAATAAGAAATTTTATAATTTTTTTAAAATTTTGTTTAATACAAATCTATGAAATAGATGTCATGGGAAGAAATGGGTTAACTTCAATAAACCTTATTATGTTACACTGTTATTGCGTTCTACATGTGTTTACCTACAACCGTATATATATATATATGTCCAATATAATATCAACAATTACTTCTCCACACACCCTTTTGAGACTCATGTATGAGCATTCTGTATGAGCATTCAAAAAGAAAGAAAGCGATATGGTGGTTATATTAAGAAAATCATTGTTTATTATACTATTAATTGAATTAAATGATATTATACGCGACGTTTTCAAGAAAACCTAATTATCAGTAGTTATATAATGTATAAATTACTTTTTAATAAACAATTCTAGTTTTACTTTTATATACATGGGATACACATTTTCAAACACCTCAAATAAGACACTTCTATGACGTACAAAAAAAATATCATGTCGCAAAAATAAAACCAAACAAAATAAATTATTTTAAAACACCTTCATTGGCCGAGAATATGTTTCTAGTATATGTATATATGAATGAAAATTAAAATGAAAATAAAACTGGTTTTCCATTTCAACTTCAACAACAATTATAAACTACATTTGAGCAATTACATTATAGAGATTAAAAGACTTATTTCTTTGTAAAATGGAAAACTCAGTAAATAGAACTTAGCTTAACGACAATTACTATTCAAGAAAAAATATTTTTCAATGGCTAAAATGAAATTTAATTAATGATAATTATAAACAATGTTAGTTATTCACTAAACTAAGTTTCTTTATAATATTTAATGTCAAATAATATATATGTGGTAATTAGAATGATAATATGTTATCTATCAAGTTTAAATAAATTGGAAAAACCATAATTAGTAATTTGTTAAGCATCGAACATTTATTTAAATATTACTTTTCTTGTCACTGTACTATAATTTATACTATATAGAAAAGCTTTTTAAGCATATTTAAACTTCATAGATACGAAAATATTTCAACCTGGAGCAATTAATACTTAAAGGAAGACGCCAAATAAAACAATATTCTCGACCTTAGTTTATTAACAATTATTGTTCGTAACTTTAAAAATAAATAAAATAGTATTATTTTTATAAAAAAAAAAAAATATAAAAGAATCAAAATATCTCACCAATGATGAAACCTAAGATATAATTTTAAAATTAAAACTACAAAATCAGACAAGTGACGAATGCAAATCAATATGATGATGAATTTTCTGCGTTTATTTCTATTTTGTTTCTTAATTTTAGTATGTCAAAAAAGCAACTTAAATTAGTTACATTCTGAAAAACTACCCTTAGATCAAATAAAAGTAATCAAATTGATAAGCTAATAAAACTGAAAAAGAACTAGGTACTTAGTGTGTATCAAAATTAAAATACTTTTTCTTTTCGGTTGTAGTACTTTCGAACTAGGTACCTAGTACTCTACAAAAAGCTGCAAAATTGGAATAGATTTTCTTATTATATTGAAAAAACAAGATGAAGTATATTCAGAAATATATTTTCATGTGAAAATCAAAAATGGACCCAGGATCTGATTACTAACTACGCTTTGTCTTCAAATCAATCAATATAAAATTCGAGTATATAGAATAAGAATACCTTCTTCGAAAAACATTACAAAAGAAAGTGGACCTGGAGGAGTCCTTATAACACAGTGAAGAACGAAACAGATTACGTTTTGGTCACAGAAAAACGATATGTATGGACGTCTCGGTTCTAAATCGATTTGACACTGGCATTGACCACAGCTTGGCGAAAGCGAAGCTACAGACACTCGGATCGAGAGGAGATCTTAATAGCTAAAATCCGATCCATAATGTACGAGATTCAACACCCAGATCAATAAAAAGCTACGACGAACTGATGAGCTAGGGGGCGTAAAGCTAAATGACTTATCGACAAAAATTACGAACAGCACCCAGACAGCTGTGAAAAAGTATAGGCGATGCAGAAACCGAGAAACTATGGAAAAGTTAGTTCAGACACCGAGAGGCTGATCAAAGAGAGAAGGAAAACGGACAGCGGCGCGTCGAAGTACAAGGATCTAAGTAAAAAAATGAAGAAAACCATTAGAATGGACAAAAAGCCTATAACACCCAAATGATCAAGGATGCCATAGAAAACAATGTGCAATATGAGAGTTCTGCGCTTCGGTTTATCAAAAGGGAAGATGATAATTCATACGATGAAGAATAAGCAAGGAGAGATTACTGTAGAGAAGACCGAGATGATCGGGATCAACAAGAACTTCTACCAAAGACTATATAATCTATCAATTCCACCCGAAGATTAGCCGCAAAAAGGAAAACAGATAGTCCAGAATGTGGGATCCGAAGAGTTAAAAGCGATCGGGCCAGAACTTAGAGCAGTGATGAACCAACTGATAAACTGCAAAGCGTCAGGGAAGGATCTGAGCACGAGCGAAATACGAGTCAGGATAGAGGAGTGGATAACAAGAAAGGTCAAAATCAAGAGAGGTGTCCGACAGGGTGTCATCAGCGGTGACGCGGGTGAACTCGAAGTAATTCTGCAGGAAAGAAAAGAAGCCTCCCAAGCAAGTAGGTCTGAAAATGAACCTACAAAAAACAAAAGTTATGAGCCCGAACGACATACAGATTGTTATCGACCATTACACCCTCGGAAGAGTGGATGCATACATATATCTAGAGCACAATAACAAATTAGGGAAGGACAAGCAATCAGCAGAAAACACGAGACTTATCGCCTTGACTTAGGCAAACTCAATTACATCCTCCGAGAACGAAAGATTCCTATAAATCTCAATAAAAGATATATAACACGTGTGCATTGCCCGTTGCAATGTGCGGGCTCAAAATTACGACTCTTACGAAGAGCAGCGCAAACCGACTTCGGGTCTGCCATCGAGCGATAGTGAGCAATGTTAAATGGACCAAGACCTTGATGCAATGGAGACCATGGGAGTTAAAGAGAAGTAGAGGTCGACCACAGATACGGTGGCACAAGGCCATCCGTGGGGAAAAACTGGATACTGGCTGCACAGGAGAGAACCACGTGGGAACAAATGGAAGAGGCCTATGTTCAGGAGAGTGGATGCTTACAGAGTGAAGAAGAAGAAGAATATTTACAAAGTGAAAAATAATTGCAATAAATAGAAATGAATGAGAAATATATTCAGACGAGAATGGCTTAAAAAAAGATGCAAACTCAAAACCATAAATAAAACTATTTAATGCATATTTACTGTAATATTTTTTCTATATGCATTAAAAATGTTTACCAATGTAATTAAATTGAAAATACTGTTCATCAGCTAAATAAATGTTTATAGTTTTAAATGTCAAATATATGTAGGTCAATTTCTGAATTTGATATAAAAATTGATATAATATTTAAAATTCAATATTGATACATAACATGTTTAGGTATAATAAAAATAAATACAGTTTTTCATAAAGATCTGCATTCATTAAAAATAATTCTCGCAAAATAAAAATTGTCCGACAGATCATAAAAATAAATGATTATATTAATGAAAATTACATGAAAAAATGCAACTTTGACAGAATAAGAAAAGGAAACAAATAACTCACCTCCATTAAATGTATGGCGGCCATTTTCTGTGCAATCTGTTTCGTTAATTTATCGTTAGCGAGTTCCCTGGTCAATAACGGTCTAGCATTGATGTACTCTTCGATACGACCACCGGGGAAAATACCATGCAATTTTGGACCCAATCCGCGTTCGCTTAGCAATGTAAAGATTACACTTTCGGTAATTAGGGACTCAAGGGCACGTTCCCCGTGCGTTTGGCCGTAGATACGGACGAGCACCTGTTTCGGTTCGCCGCGATATTTCTCGCCATCGATAAGATGATCGGGAAGGGAAATTTGATATAACAAGTTGGATAATCCACCACTGAAAATATAAATGAAAATAATTAAAAAACTTAATTCTAATTTTTTATTGCTTGGTAACAGATGAGGTTAATTCACTGTGTAACAAAAATCATTTGGTTGTAATGAATATTTTCGTTCAAACTACCACAACGACGACTATATATTTGGAATTCTCCTGTTAAACGTCACAAGTGGAATAATTAATACAACAATGACATTAATCTTTATTAAAACGCTTTGGCTCATATACTACACACAATAGTATATATACTACCCACAATATCAGTGCTTGTAGGGGGACACAAGATTGCATACTTCTTGTTTAGGTGATAAAATATAAATGTAAGGTGACATGTACTGTCCACTCGCTCTCCTGTTACCTATGTCTACGCTATAATACGAAAGAGACCGCGTCGAGAAGAAAAGGATGTGTTTGGTTACTCCTCGATGCTGCTGCATAGGTTGCCTGTTTCTGAAGTGGCGTGCGAATGCCGCGCCGAAAGAGGAATTGTGTGTTATGGCTACCACACAGGGTGGAATTAATACAGAGATGTGCATAGAATAATGTATTCAGACTGTATCAGGGAGTAAATGACGTGTGGTTGGCTAAGTGCTGACCCGTACACAGAACAAAAATTGACTGACGGCTCAGGCTTAAAAATACCGAGATTTTAATATAATAATTTAGTTCCAATTTTGAGAACTCGAAAACAAGATGTCTAGCATTTTATATATCGCACATTGCTTTGGTAAATTGCATAACTGCATGTATTTTGAATAGCTTTGTTTATCCTACCACCCCACCTCCAGTATCTCTCCTACGTCACTAAAGTATAAGATCAATCTAACGCATAATCGCGATTGGTCTTAGTCACTCAAACCCTCGTAACACCTTCGCATAACTGTGGTGATAAGATAGCTTACAGTGTCTCCTTTCCATATTTACCTACACTACCTACACTCCTTAAATAGTACAGCTAATCGATGCATAACCGAGGAAAGTTGTAGTCACTCAAGCCCTCGTAGCACCTTCGCATAACAGTGGTGGTACGATAGCTTATAGTTGGACTCCTAGAATTCCTACCTTTTCCGTTATTCAATGCGTGTATTTAGATTTACCCTCGCTTTCCCGTTGCATTATTAACTGTTTGTATATGCTTTCCGCATTATTATTACGAGCGGCATATGATTATTATCACCTTACATTTGTACGTGATAATCATCACCGCTTATATATCCGCTTTTACATGCACCGCTTATATATCGTTTTGTTTATAATAGAATTGCTACTGTTGATTTGCTAACAGCTATTGATGCGGTATTATTTTAAGTTAACTTTTGATTATTGACATTTGCTTGTGCATTTATATTTCTTTGCTTATATTGCCTAGAAAACGAATAGATGTTATTATGGAACATAATAAAATACTGTTCTATAATTAGCAGTTAGAATATTTTTCAGTTGCCCACAAGAACACGAACACCTGGACTACTCAGGTACTCGTAGTTACCCGTGCCCTCAATGCGGTCTGACGGTAATGTGACCTGGCGCCCGAGAATTCATATTTCCGAAGGTTGTTATACTCTGTAATAATATTTTTATTTATAATTAAGTGAGTTAATTCTTTCGAAAACTGCATATTGACGTTTTCAGGAGGAAGTTCAAATTGGATTACAAAAGCAAGGCAAGGGCATATGTGATAGCCTTCATCAGTACCCTCTGTTTTCAAATCACATCATTGCATTCGTAATGAAAACCAACGCTCAATTCTGTGCACCACCTTGGCTAGGAAACACATTAGAAAATCGTTTGTATAAATGTACGTCGTATAATTGTATTACTAAAGAGATCTTATAAAATTAAAGTCATACTTCTGATACCATATATATATTCTTAATAAATTTTTTTATTTGTCTACACAACTGACATTCGAACTGCATAAGCCCTGGGGAAACACCAGCGCACAGTACGTGGCACCATTGTTTACATAGTTGACGACATATCCAATGCTCTCCAAGCTTTGATTTGCTATATAATGTGTTATAATAACTGCACGCAGAATTCAAATCAATATGAGCCCCCCACCCAGTAAAGACATCTTCAGAATCGTAATCAGAGTCATCCTTAAGAATAATCCACTTCACATGTGTCCGGGCTCTAACGCTCTTGCGATTTTCTTTTTTATTATGCACTTCCATGAAGGTAGTCTCTAAGAGAACCTGAGAGCCAGTGTTCTTTCTCTTCGTGTTTCTTGGTTGTCCAGTAGAAACTCATTTTAGAAAGGTTGAAATATCATTTAGCATATCACGGGTGGAACACGATTCAGTAACAAAGTCGAAAACACGCTGAACTGGATCAACGGTTGTAGGATCCGATTAGCTGGTGTAAGATCTATTCCATCTAGAAGATGAGTAGAACCACCCTTAAATACGGAAAGCTGTACATGATTTTCTTATCATATTCAGTCGGAATAACATTTTCGGTGACTTCGCTGGGTAGATACAAATGATCAGGAAATATATGTGAATTCAACGGGTACTTTTCAAAGCCATTGATTATATTGCCAATTGAAGCAGCACTTTCATATGTCCTCCCAAAAATACCGACAACTTTTCTACCAAGATGAGCTTTTATCCAAATTGGTAATACGCATCAAGTGCAGCGAAAAATAAGATGTCAAGTGCACATTAGATTTTAGGAAATTCCAAGGCTTTCGTTTTTGTGACCTTGTAAGACTGCAGCCAGTGGAACTGACAAAATGTTTCACCCATTTGACAATTAAATCACCAATCACGTTTCATAGCACAGCTACAAGGTTTCTGGAGGTGCCCCATCAAAATATTCTGGCTTGAAGTTCTTGCGTGGGATAATCATTGCAGGTGGAACGAAATTCCCAGCAGTGATTGAGATGTGTCGGCCTTTTTCGGCACTTGTTACCCGCACCAACCTGTTCCTTTCCTTCCAGTGCGAATATTTTTAGTGGATTTTGAACAGTGCCGAGGCCAGATTCGTCCATGTTATAAATTCTAAATGGTGGAATATCATGGTACTGTCAGAGTTGCTTCAGAATCTCTCAACGAAATAATAAGGTTACGCTCCCTAAAACCTTTCAGACAATTCCAACAGGCCATTTGTCTGCTTTTATAAAATCTATTAGACAATCCTACTTTTTGCAAAATTGTATGCTAGTTTTATGATATCATTGGTATTAAATCCAAAAAGCCTTTCTTCATCAAAGTATATGTAAAAGCTCAACTAACTGTTATCCGGTAGATACTGTAAGTTTCGCCTCTCATTTCTTCCCATTAAACTATCTCTATGATTTTACTTCTACTTTTCCAAGTTTGGTTGCTACCGTCCAAAAGCACCGCGTATCGCCATCAACGGACCAACTTCTTACTGTCTTCCGCTGCTGCGTACCTCTGGCTATTTTTACCCGCTATCTACAAAGCGCAGGTGTTCGACAAATCAATACAAGAATATTTATGATTGAATTAATTGTTCCTCTTTTAAACATTTATTTTACCTAATAATGATGAAGTGATTTTAATATGACATTCATTAACTATAAAGAATTTTAACTTATACAATTAATTTGATTGTTAGGAAATAATGTTTATATAACTAAACTTTAGCTACCATGACTTAGGAGTATTTAAAAAAAAAAAAAAACATCTACAGTAGAAGTCATAGAAATAAATAATTTTAATTTTTTACCACGGTACATGTGCACCTGTCCCGAAGAATTTCGACCCTGAAAGTCTACACTCCTAATCAATATTTAAAAGAATGCTAAATTCACACATGGTTCAAATTACAATGATCAAAGTACTTTTAAACTTGACTAGAATTAACTCCTCAAAACATCATCTTGTACTTGAATTTATCCAATACTACCGACCCGTTCCGGCTTTGCACGGGTGCAATGTACTAATTATGCCACATATGCCATCCGATCCATTTTTGACGCTTTGACATTGACAGTTTATAGTCCCTATATTTGGCTTCGGCGTTTTCCGCGCCTCTGGCGCGGCCAGGAAATGCCTACAGCGTTGTCTCCGCATCCGGCGCGACCAAGGGTGCTTTCGGCTCACTATTTGAAAATTGCATTAAACATTAATAGTCTCTACAACTACAATAGGTATTATTTTTTAACATGACGAAGTTTATCCCACCTACCTTATCCTCATAAATAAATTATGCATGTATTAAACATATAAACCGCCCGGAAGAAATTCTCTAAATGTTTAGATT
>WYDF02042189.1:0-12407 GCA_009867245.2 Adranes taylori | reverse complement strand
AAAATTCATTAGTGACAACTTTACCTTCCGTCACAATCGCTCCAAGCTATTTCAGAAACAAGAGATGGGAAATCCATTAAGCCCGCCCTCTGCCAAAGAGGTTGAAGCTTTCCTATTGAACACACGGTACCATGTCATGTAGAGATTCCGGCGATGACGCTGTTTAATTCCTTTTGTGAACGTCACGCCCAAAATAAGGATACTTGTCCGCCTATAACAGTTGATGAGATACAGAAAGCTTTGAAAAGCAAAAAGAACTTCGCCGCTAAGGTACTCCAAACATTCTACTTGCAAAAAAAGAATAACCTCATCTTAGTATGCTATGCTAACGCACCAAACATGGTTCGACGAAGCATTGGCACAAACAATAGAGGTGAGTTACTATTTGACTAGATCTCATCTACTAACTTATAAGTACTGAACAGGGGCAATGCCCCCACATTTATAACAAAAACGAGGCAAGATTTGCTGGACATCATCACGCTAGCGTCTCTACGTCTTGCCACAAGCATCAACAGCTGACATGTCTCAACCGAGATATCTGCCTCTGAGCACAGACATATTAGATTTGTGTTGGAAACCAATGAGGCCTGGTTACAAGTTACACTGGTTTCACACTTTGGATCATCGTTATTTATCAATTATCACAGCACTTAAAGGCTCTTAATAAAATTGGCGATATCAAGGTCACAATACCTGACGGGTAAATCTATGTATTAGATTGCAGTACGTATGGCATATTCAAGATGAACCATTCAAAGCCCTTTACCAATAATATCTTTGTTCACTTTAAAATAAATCTTGTAAATCAGATGCTAGAATTAACTTCCTAACGCATGCAAAAATGCGAGGATAATATCACTTTAAATCAATTAATTTAAACAAAACATAAACATTTGTTCTACCCCTGACTAATTAAGCCTGACTGTGTACAACACTATTCGAATAATATTCAAATCCATAATCATAAGAAACGATATACAGTTTCCTACCTGTTCAAGATTAGTTCTTCCCCTGAATTGTAAATTCTGGCTTCTCCCCTTCTTCAGCATAAAACGGACTGGCAATAATTATATAAGGAAAGCAAAACCTAAAGTACGATTAAGTTTTTGCGTGAGGCGCTGACTAATTAATGATCAACAAAAAGACTTTTAAACTGACAAACTCTAGAGAATGCAAAAAAGGTAAAATACTTGTTTGCAAATTTTTCTGTTGGACTGCATCACTAGCTAACTCCAAGAATACATTTGATGTTCAGATTACAGCGATAATTCACAGGAACCGCCACTACGTTCTGCAGCTACAGCACTATTTGAGACAGACGTCCAGCTTGACCCGGTTTTCAGCCTGACAAGCGACCAAATTTCACGTGACGTAAAATACTTCCAAATCCACAAAAAATTACAGACTCCAGCGATTACCCATCAGGCAAGCGTTGAATGACCATCAATCACTGAAATATCCTCTGGTAATCCATCAAACCCGGTCTATTTTAAACACATAAAATGGCGAACTTAGATAAAGCAACAAAATTAAACCGAGTCAAGCGAATCGTTGATTGAGCTTCCAATTTGCACTTTTAATCCCACATATTTCAGAACGGGCTTTTAAAATTTATTTGTATTTTATTAATACAATTCGCCAATTAGAGTTTAATTAATTATTTAATTAGCTATAATTTGACTTGTAATGCTTTCAGACAATGAACCAAAAGAACCCACCTTGCGTAGGAAGTGCCAAATAGCCTCCTGTCTGTCCCACCTTCTAGCCTCCTATCACGGAAAAGGGTACCATTCCGGAACGCCATTTCCTTACAAAAACTCTAAATTTGCAGGTGTTAGTCGGCTAGAAATCGACAATAAAATTAACAAATACGAGCAGGGATATAAAAATCGCCATTAAAACTCCTAAATCATGATGAGACATTCTACGCTTAATTTTAATCCATTATATTCAAGAAATGTAAGTTGTATTTACTTTTCTCTTCTCGCGGTAAGACGAATTTCTAAGCATCAGTAATGGTTCATCGCAATTTGTAAAGGTTCATTCGTCCAAATGCATAATACATAGCTGATACAATACATTATACCATATGTGTATACAATACATTATACCAAATTATAACATCTTAATAAATGCAAACTTACATGCAATCAACGTTTAAAAGAGAAATTTTAAGAATTGGTTGTCGGTGCACTCATAACGTAATGGTTGAGTATCGGATTCGTAGTTCGATGCAATGAGACCTCACGCCTATATTTGGAATAAGAAAAGGTGTTGATAAGAGCTATAATCATATGCTAGAAACAAGTGTCCACCTTGCCTCAATTTTTAAAACTAATTCTTAAAAAATACCCTTTTCATTACAATTTTCGTAATTAGCATATACATTATATTCAACTCTAAAGAAAACCAGTCATGTATGGCTTGCGCAGTAGTACTCGCTACGTGCTCTAATTTCATACAAGCGTGGCTATATTACTGAAAATTTCGCATTAATATTACACACTAGGAGAATAAATGAGCTAACGTGAAATATACTTCTGGATGACAATAACAATAAACATCCTACACGTTATAACTAATATCTCTCAATTACAATAACAACAATAAGTACACTATACATTATTACTAGGTACCCTCTACAATAAATATATTACTTCTTACCTTCATAATTTATGTAATATTATTAATATTTTTTAATTCGCCCAATAGTCTGCACCTGTATTATTATTTATAACATGCTCTCAACAGAGACATGTTACAACCATAACAAAAACAAACAACAAACTATTCGTACTCACACAAGTTTAAAATATCAGTGACATGCATAGGATTGCAATGATCTGAATAGTTGGATAGTTGCATAGAACTTATATATGCATTCGCTCGCCTACCGCAAAGAGGATTAACTCGATGACCACCTGTCGTGCCATTTACTGATAGTCTATCGATAAATGGCGCGAATGGTGGTAAATTACAACATGCAAAATGCAGTCGTTGTATAGATACTCTATCGGGTGATAGACGATAGAATATATCGTTAGTTATTGAGTTGCATTCAAATAAGGACAGTATAATTTTCTACGCATTTGCCATCCGAAGAAAGCACGATTCTTAGAAATAAGCACAATATATATATTTTTTAATTTTTCATCCAAAATAACCGCGAATCTTAGAAATAACGATGTAGTGGCAAGCTTGGCTATAGCTGACATGACTATGCTAATCAATGATTGCCCTGATCAAAGTAAACTGTATGCAACATAGTATTTAATTCAAAGGCGTATTATGAAAGTTTTTATCGCACAGCGTTATTCATAAACCCATAAACGCATTTCAATTCATGCGATCTCACTAGTTCTTACCAGAGGATGTGAAACTACAAAATATAAATATTATGGTAATCACTGTGTATGCGTGAAATTATGGTTACAGTGAAATTATGGTAATCACTGTAAAACATCAATAAAGTAGAAAATACATATTACATGAAAATGTAAAAAATTTCGCTCTTAAAATATTTTAGTAGTAAACGCAAGTGCGATATATAAAATTTCTCTCATTCGTTGCAGGACAAGTTTACTTAAATCAAGTATCCCAATGCTGCTAGGTGTTGATTAAAAGATTTTACGAGCACACGGATTTTATTTCATTGAGCTAAATAGTGTTGAACGTAATCCTTGAAAAGTGTGGTGTAGCATAATAAAGCAAACGATTTAATGCGATTGCATGAAAACAAGTTTTAAAATGCACTTGTATAAATTTTGTAAAATAAACATAACATAAATAATATCTGTTCTTGCTATGCGATTAGAAACTGAAAATAAAATATTCATGACGTGTTGCAGCAATAGACATTTCACGTCATGATAAACATATTTACTTTAAAATAAACGAATTTCAGATTTTTTACACATTCATAGAAAACTACATATACTAGATTGTTTTTTTCATTAATTGACACCTTCAATAATAGTACAGTCAAACTAGTTATCTCGAAGCACTCGACTTCCTTAATATCTCGTTTTTTTTTCAAAATCTCTTTGAAATCATCATAACACTCTCTGCTAAACAGACCGCTGTGAGTTGATGGCTTTAAATTTAAAACCTAGTTATGTGGAAGCACCACGTATATAATAAATCCTATAATTCAATTTTATTAAAGAATTAAAGAATTTCATTAAAGAAATGCATTGTCTAAAGCGTTCTATAAGTACGAAAGACATTGGAATGCAGTTGCAGTTGAATTCCAATGTCTTTCGTTTTCGCATTATTAAACTCTAGTATATTTTTCATTTAAACTGATGTAATTTTAAGCTTATATAATCAATGGAAATTATATTCCAAACATTCTTGTTTCAACCTTAAAATATAATTTAGATATTATTATTTTATTAAATATTGGATATCAAATAAGCCTTATCTGTGATCCTAGTATATTAGTTTATCATTAAAGTAAATCTAAATACTAAACAAATTGTTTAATTTTATAAATTAAATTAAATTACCTTTATTGGTATCAAAACTTATTAAAATAAATCATACAATCAATTACAAAAATAACATAATTACTTCCAAATCTTTACAAATTAAAAGAACTCCAATTGAATCCACAAGTATAAATTAATATAAACTAAAATAATAAAAATACCCTAACAAGACCCGATCACAAAGAAAAAAACATTAAAAAAAATAATAATATGTAAACCAAAACAACCGAAAATGTTACGACAAAAAAATTAGGACTAATTAAAATAAAAAATTAAAAACTATGTATTACTATTTCCAAATCAGAAGTGACTTGAAATGCCAAATTTCCATCTCTTTCTCTTTTACTTCTTCAGCCTTCCATTAATTTCCTCCACTATTCTCTCCATTATTTTTCCACTCTACCCCTGCCCCAAACACGCCCTCCAAATTCTCGCTTCCTACCTTTCCTCATTCGACCATACAATCATTTTACATTCATTCGCTCAATGATGCCAGGTTTCCTCCATACATCCACATATCCTACAGCATCTCTCCCTCTCTCTCATCAATACCTATTCCCTCTTTCCATGCTACCACACCTAAACATTGCAATCATCCTTTTCTCTTTCATACTCCTATTCAACTCCAAATATTCTGGCACCGATCCGTCCACTTGTATTTCCTTATACCTTCTTCCTCTTATTTTCTTCCTCCTATCTTGCCTTTTCAAGTCCATCATCGTTCTCTCCACTTCCATTTCACTTACCCTTCCTTTCATCATTCTATCATACCATTCTCTCATCGACCACCCACATCTCTCATATATTCTCTTTCGCTCCATCATCCATCTATTTTTTGTCTCTCGCCTTTCCGCTTCCCCCATAGCGCGTATGTATGTGTTATTCACAATTCTTTCCATCTCTCCTACCATTACGCTCCCTTCATATTTTGCCATCTTCTTTACACCCTATACTCAACACTTCTAAATATTTCACTGCCCTTCTTTAAGTCTCCTCTCTCTCCCTTACCGCCCATACTTCTGCACCATACATTAACATTCTCTCCACACGTGCATTCAGAATTCTTATCCTCATTTTCACCGAATCCCAAAATCGATTCTTCCATAGGTTCCCTAATCTTTCTGCTGCTACTTTCTTAACTATCATCCTTACATGCTCCCTTTCGCTTTCCGTACTACTCAACGTGTAACCTAAATATTTCCACTTATTCACATACTCAATTGCCGTCCCATTCATACCAAACATATCCTTCTTACTTTCTCTTCCTCCTCTTTTACACACCGTAACTTTTGTCTTATCTACATTCACCTCTATACCTCGTTTCTTCATATATCTATTCACTCTCTCTCTCTCTCTCTATTACCTCTTTCATCTCTTCCCTGCAACCCGACATACAGACTATATTACCCGCTTATCCTAGCGACCATATTCTTTCATTCTCCACCAACAGTCCCCCTGTCTGTTGCCTGTCCATTTCTTAACACCCCCTCTAAGTCCAAGACATATATATTAAATAGGCTCAGATTCAGCGTACATCCTATCCCAAACCCCCTTCCAACCTTGAACCTGTCTGACACACCCTCTCCCACTCGCGCTATTACCATATTTGCCTCATACAGCCTCTTTACGTGTCACCCCCTTCATCCACTCACCTCCTTCATCCTCCTCCATAATCTCTCTCTTTCTAGTCGATCAAATTCTGATTTAAAGAACACCACCGGGTATTCATAGCGGGCATTCATAGCGTAGGGTGAAATGCCGGATTCATATTCAATGCAATGAAACCTTACGCATATATTTGGAATAAGAAAAGGTGTTGATAACAGCAATAATCCTATGCAACAACTATAACAGCAACAACTAATTATTAAAATACCCTTTTCATTACAATTTTCGAAATACCACGTACTTAGCTAAAAATTTGTGTTACTCCGAAAAAGTAAATACTGCTTAAATATCTTCATATATCGTATTAGAACGTACTCTAATACTGGAGATGAGCCACATGTGTTGAGGTGTTGCACTTTGATCGTTAAAGTTCGCTTTTTTATTAAGATACGATGGTCCGTAGATACGGGGGCCATCTTTACAATGGTCCGATGCTTCTCAGAAAAAAAAACCAATGCAAGTATTATACCAGGTGAGCCTTGATTGTTAAAGTCCCTTGCTTCATTGGTATACATTAATGGTTTATCTCAATTTGTAAAAGGTGTTAATTCGTCCAAATTCATAACAAACAACTGATACAATATATTATACCATATATGTATGCAGCGAATAATTCTAAATATTACATCTTAATGTATGCAAACTCACATACAATCAACGTTAAAATTAGAAATGTTAATAATTATTTGTACGGGCATTCATAGCGTAATGGTTAACTATAGGATTCATAGTTCAATGCAGTGAGACTTTACGCCTATATTTGGAATAAGAAAATGAGTTGATAACAGCTATAATCCTATGCAAGAAACACACAGAGGTGGACACTTGCCCCAATTTTTCATCTAATTATTAAAATATCCTTTTCGTTACAATTTTCGAAATAACACGTATTCAAAATTACCAAATATTACTGAAAATTACCCGAAAAATAAATTATCCGGTAACTTACCGTAAATTACCGCATTAAACGTAATTTTAAACTTTACTCTCAGTCTTTAAGTAATTGAAAAGTTTTAAGCGGACCTATTTATAATACAAGCGAATTGTTTAAAAGTATTATTGCAACAAGACAAAAACCTTAAAACATTTTAAAAAATGAATTAGGCTATGCAGTTTATTCCTTAAGTATAACGAAAGTTTTAAATAACTCTTAATGCATTCGTCTCATATTTTGCATTAATTATGAAGTTTTAAAAAACTCCATTTCAAAATTCAATTTGAACTTTTCTTTAGACTTTCATTTGCAAATAAGCTTACGTACAAAAGCGTTCACTATGGGAATCGCACATAATGCTAAGAAATAACTTGTGATTTCCAGATAAACTAGCGCATACGTTTGAACAATTCGTGCAAAATACGCGTATAGCTATGTTTTAATACGTGATAAGGGAGGATATCTCACGTTGCGAAATTAATCTGTAACAAGCTCTATCCTTATTTCGAACGTTGCATTGTATGATTTTATATGTAGGAATATAAATTTTCTAATTTTCATATGTCTGTGGATATAACTGCATTAAATTTCGAATTAAATTTTCATAAAAACATCAAACATCGATCGCATAAAATATGTTTAAATTGCACTCGATGATATATGGACAATTTTTTTAGTTACATACATAAACCAAGCTATGTTCTACACCGAAATTTTGCAGCATGCATTACATATTCAACTTTGCATTCTATACTTTGTACAGGGTGTCTCAGTCGGAGTGAAAAAATTTAAATGTTGAGCCATTTTTGTTGATGTACGTTGGCAGACCTCTATGATGTTTCGAAGATAGACATTTCAAAATGCAGAAGAGTGCATTCTTATTGTTAAACTTCAAAAATGCTACGATACGCAAATTGCGCCCAATTTTTGGCAAACTAAATATACAATTGATTACTGTGAACAGAATAGTTGAAAAATTCAGGAGCTCTGGGTCGATCACTGATTTCAGACCATAGGTACGTGTTCGTCCAGGTCGTTCAGCAGAAAATATCATGGCTGTTCGCCAGACCGGGAACATCCATTCGACATCGTTCTCAAGAAATGAATATTTGCAGCGTATTATGAAAAAATGATTTGCGTCTTCATGCCTAAAAAATGCAATGACTCTTCGTCAATTTGGTCATTGAACAACAGAATGTGGACAATGAATTTTCCAACAAAATCATTTTCAGTGATGAGCCCCATTTTCATAATGATGTTTCGTGAGAAGAAAATTTATTCTAGATATGTAACTGTTTGGTATGGATTTTGGGCTGGAGGCATCAGTAGACCATTCATTTTTGAAGGCGCTGCCATAAATGCACAAACATGTGGTTTCAATACGACGTTGTCACTTCTCACACATTACGAGAAACACTGACATTAATACACCAGACAATCGCTGTTCGTGTAATTTCCCGTTTGGATGATCAGAATTAGTCGCCCCGATCATGCGATTTAACACTCTTGGACTTCTTTCCCTGTGGTTTTTTGAAGAATAATACTTATGTTAATAACCCCATGATAAGCCAAGTATTAAAGCAGAAGACTAGGCGATGTATCATTGACATACAGCTATATTTATGCCAAACTGATTGATAATTTGGTCAAAAGACGGCAAATGTGCCAGGAAAGGCATTGATGTGTTATTTCATACATAACTTCTACATGTCTACTTTATGATTAAATAAAAATTTCGGCAGTTTCTTAAGAAAACTGCATTTAAAATATTATTTTTTCGTTTTTACTTGCAAAATTTATTTAGTTAATTAATTAATTAATTAATTTTTAAGCTACTCTTATAAATGAGGGTCTGAGTTAGCTTCAGAAATTACACTACGTAATTTTGGACCAAACTGTATATCCTTGTTTATGTCGTTGGATTTAAATATAAAGTGATACATTTTTAAGAGAAAAAAGAAATTATCTCAAAAAATATTTGTCACATTTCATCATTTTTATTCATTTCGTAACTGTTATATTGCAAATTGCTGCGTATCTTAATTTTTAACAACACTGATGCTTCTACCTGTTAACCAGACAAATTGTAGAAGCACAAAGAAGATTGTAGTAATTTTAGTATCAAGGAGTGAAATTAAAAAAAAAATGTCAAATTAAATTAACAAATTGTAGCTGTTCCTGTTTAAATAGGAAGCTGAGGTGATGAAATTATGCGCTGCTGATTTGTTTAGGGATGACTTAGTATTAATTGTATGAAGCAGGGAAATTTTCTTTTTAAATTAAAAACTATTTTCATTTCTGGGGCTATCAAAATACTTTAAAGTGTTATTAAAAATTATTGCCTTTGAAGATTGTCTTTTATCTATTGTGAAAATAAAGTAGCATATATTTACTGGAGGGAAATGTTTTTATAGATTTTTAAAATACTCTATGTGATGGATGGAATATTTTAACATATGTTGGAACAAATTTCATATGTTGGAACAGTCATGAAATTCACAAGAACGTGGGCCGAACTGAAACAGAAAAAACCGATTTGGTTTGGCCTTAAACGTCTTACAACACCACTTTTGTTAACAAAACTTATCTGTCACATATTATCTGCCTTCGAAACCCAACTGAATGATATTGAAAAGTTGATAAGGGCATGCAACACGTAAGTACTTATAGCTGTGGATTTCAACTCAAAGTCCACTCGATTGGGTTCATAAATTGCAGGGGAAGAGTATTGGAAGAAATTATATGTACCATGGGTCTAATTGTCTGTAACACAGTTTGTAAACCTACTTTTCAAAGAGGAGAATCGGAGTCTATCTTGGACGTAACGTCGACCACTCTGAAATTCTATAATAGAATAAAAGAATGGAAAGTTCTAAAGAAAGAATGCAAAAACGACCATAATTATGTTTACTTTAAGGCGAATAATAATAATCACTCAGAAGCAAGTACTAGAAACCTACAAGGATGGGATATAAAAAAAAAAGAACAGAGAAAACATTCGTAAACAATTATCGACAATCAGTATGCAGTCAAATCTAAACGGAGTAAAAGAGAAGGTCAGTCAGCTTACCCGCGAAGTCACCAAAGCCTGCTATCATAATATTTCCAAACATGGAAAGGGTATCCAATGAAGATGAGGCAATTATCTGAACGAAGAAAACAGTCCATAGCAACACGATGCAAATATCAGAGAAAAATTAAACGACATGGCAATAATAAGTGTTCGGAAAAATGGGACGTAGCAATAGCCGATAGGAAATACCAACCGGGGTCCTGAAAGTCTTGGGCGAAAGTAAGATAGAGAGCCTGTGACAAATATTTAATAACGCATTAGCCAAACGAAAGTTCTCTAATCAGTGATAAACTACACAGTTGGTCCTTATCCCAAAATCTAAACCAACAGAAGCGAATGCAATGGCATATAGGCCTATATGCCTACATAACTCCATGGCAAAAATTCTCGAAAGGCTTCTGCTGAATAGAATCAACGATATAATAGACAACCAACTTACAAAAAATCAATTTGGGCTTAGAAGAGGCCTTTCAACAATGGATGCAATGGAGCCTGGGCTAAATCAGATCTGTTACAAGATTAATTTATATTGGAACTTGAATGGAATTCCAATAACACATATCTGAACATTAAATGTTGTGGGAAGACAAAACTTCAAAGGTGAGGAATTTTAAATTGAGTGCCAACTAATTGATACTCCTCAACATAATAATTAATTCACTTGAAAATTTGGAATGTTATCCAAATTATATTTTATATCAATATTATACTATTGGCGAGAAAATTGTTAAAGAAATCAGAGGAATGGAAAGAATCTGTGTTTGTCTGTATGTAGGTGTCTGACTTTAAAATAATAAATTAAAACATATGTTAACATTATTTGAATTGCTTCCGTTCTAATTAAAGTTTAGAAAATATGATTAGGATATTTATGTCTCTGGCGTATTCCAGTTAGTCCTTTGATTAAATCGTAGAGGAGGAACGAGCAAAACAATCACGAAATTGCACAACCGCAAACGTAGGTATATAAATAAGAAAACAAACAAACCAAGAACACGACAGCGTGGTTTGCTATTCCTCGCTTCTAATGATCTCGTTTTGACGTATGGAGAGATAGTATGCATAACATCATTTTGTTACTTTGTTCAGTAAATGATATGTTCATGGAGTATTATATTTCTTCGTGTTTCAAGTTTTTTTATTACGAACCTTTACTTTAGCTCTAGAACTTTAGAAAATATCTGGTGATATTCATTAAGGTATCTTTATTGAATACCGTGAGTTCGTTATAATACGCGAGAGTTAGTTATGTACGAGAGTTAGTTATGCCTTGAATGGAGCTTCATCGCCAAAAGACGAAGTGAGTTAATTAATGCACTGTTTTTTAGATAATCCGCGTTCAAAATGATGAAAAAATCATTGCACGAAAATATTCACATGCTTATTGGTCAAGAGGAAATGTTCTGGACATATGGTTTCAAACCTCTCAAAATGTGCTAAGTAAACGTCAGGTCGCATCTAATAAAGCGAAATTGGTTATCTTTAATTTAAAAGCAACACTTTTTCAAACTAACGAACCTGAACATACCTACTACAACAGTCATAAAAATCTCTCAACATTCACTATAACTGTACTTTTATTTTTACTTAACCTTGCTCGGTTATATTGTGCTGCGCTCGACATAACCGATGGTGCCGATACCAATAACTTATGGTGAAAACCGTGTTGAAGTTTGGCCACTCGATCGGCGATGATGCTAACCGATGGGGGGTTCCTTTCTGATTTCCTGCTTTCTGATGTTACCTTATTTTTGCTGGTTCTTGCTTTTCCTCTTTTGGGTGTTCTTTCAGTCTGTGAATTAACTCTTGACGTTCTTTTCGTTGATTTCATTCTCTGTATTTAATGTGATTTAGCCAATTTCTGCGGTAATGAAAGCTGTAGCGTAGATAGGTAGCTGTTTTCGTTACTGTGTAACAAAGCATGCTACGTTAAAAAATAAAGGTCTCTATAAATTAAGTAATCCATTGTAATAAATAAATTAAATGGATTAAATAAATAGGTTTTGGAAACCCTAGACTGAATTGAACTATTAATAAATTTAAATGCATTTCTTGTTTTATTAATAAAAGATACATCCGGGCTTTTTTCGCGCATCGCCTGCTTGCCGTGGATATGTAGTAGACATCCACTGTCGCTGTGTAGTGTGAACGCGCTATCGCGTTGTATGCGTATGTATGCTAACTAGAATATATAAATATGCTAGAGGCACCTGATCTAATATATGACGTATGCATGCCG
>WYDF02042178.1:0-12407 GCA_009867245.2 Adranes taylori | reverse complement strand
GATTTGATAAATCAGCCCAATTTGTATTATAACCTAAAATAAAGTGTGTCCATGGATAAAACTATCGTGGTCTAAAGTGACTGATGACATTATTGTTAAATCTTTCAAGAAGTGCAGCATAAGTAACGCTCTGGATGGCAGTGAAATGTAATGAACTTACTTCGAGTCCATAGTAATTTAGTTTCAGTTTATTAGTAATGAAATACTCTATTTATATTATAAAGAAAAATCAGTCACGAAATATTGATTGGTGACTTTTATAGGTAGGAAAAAAAATATATTAACTATATACATATTATATTATATTAGCAAACTGTGAATTATCATGTTTATAAATTCAATAATCACAGCAGCTATATAATTAATTTTTAAATTAATACATTTCGCTAAGGCGAATATTATATAAAATTACACGAGGGTCAATTAAAATGTTCGTTATTATATTTTTTATCACTTTAAAATAGGTCTCGCTAAAAAAATTGTAAAAATACACACACATTATTATATATATATATGCGCGTATGTATATATATGTATATATATATATATATATATATATATGTATATATGTATACAAATAAATTACGTATAACATTTCGAAGAATACTATACAATCTTTCTAACATGACCGAAAGTATAGTAGTTCTAATTATTTTTTAAGCTCAAAGGCGATGACCGAGTGGCACACAGGTGGGATGAATCCTCAAAAGGCCGTTGGACACAAAATAATCCCGACCATAAAGACATGGATTGAACGTCCGTATGGTGAATTAAATTATTACACGACCCAATGCTAACTGGACACGAATGCTACACAAAGTGCATGGCATCC
Organism: Adranes taylori; assembly: GCA_009867245.2. Classification (NCBI taxonomy): domain Eukaryota; kingdom Metazoa; phylum Arthropoda; class Insecta; order Coleoptera; family Staphylinidae; genus Adranes; species Adranes taylori. The sequence goes on along the minus strand of WYDF02042178.1, from coordinate 11,575 downwards.
GAAAGAAAGAGAACCCACAGTGCGAGATATGTGGTACGAAGAAGACGCTAAGCACACTTTGATATACTGCCGCACATGGTTGAGGCAACAAAAAAATTGAAAAAAAAGTTGGGAAAATAGATAGCCCCGAAAAGCAAGGCGAAATCATGCTATGGGATAAGGATTCCTGGAATGCTGTGGAGGCATATAATAGAGAAGTGATGAAAGAAAAAGAAAGAGACAGTACAAAGCTCTCATCAACCATAGGCAGCGCAAGAGGATGCTCTCATCAACCTTCCAGTAAGAGGCACCAGAAGCAGTACGGGTAATGAAAACTGAATGTCGAACGGTTATTGAACTGATGAAAAAATCGTGATATATCCCCCAGTAGTTCATTCACTCTATACACGTACACCAGCCTAAACGGATTCCTAAACCTCGATATAAAAACATTACTATTTTACGATGTACGATTGAACATTTCTCTTATATTTTAATATGTTTGTCATATATGATTTGTTATGCTGCTATAGTCTATCTCACTTCCTAATTAAAAACTATTTATTATGCTCCTTTTATTTCAAAGCCACATATTTTGTTTCACGTTAAAATGTTAAAGAAATTTTGATCATTTTTGTTATAACCCTCGTGTATGTCCATACTAGCTAAACAATAAAAATAATAATAACAACAAATTAATATATAATAATTAACTGCGTCTCAATAATATAAACTTTAAAGTAGATATTTCAATTTGTTTTTTATTTAAATGCCCATCGGTGAACTATTGCTACACATTTTAAATATGTTCACAATTGATAAAAACTTACAACTACGTACATAATTTTATTGAAAATGTATGTATACTATTGAAAACTTACTAAAAAATTTTAGGGGAGGGGCATGGAAGAAGAACGAAATTCCATTGAAAATCACCTATATTCTTGATCCCGTTTCGTAGCCTCCTCCTGTTCTATCACCTGAAACTCCCCGAAGGAAGTGGTCTAAGTACACGAAAAAGAAGCGCCAATAGTTTCTCATAGAAATACAAATCGGCACCATTCAAATTATTTCGATAAGTTTGAAACTTCTTTGTCTTTAGGTGTAGATTTGAGTATATAGTCCGCGCTCTAAGATCAACACAGTAATGACTTTTCATCGAGAAGCACCCACATTCATTGTTCGAGGAGAGTACGCCTAAAGCGTTGGCAGTGTCAATCTCTCTGATTTTGTGCATAATACGCCATTTGCATTGTTGCTTGTTGTGTTTGTTGTTTATTCGTGTTAATATACTATTATAGGTTACGGTTTACGGTTTTTTGTGCATTGTTACAGCCTTGCCATATTATTATTAGTGTTATTTGTTTTTTTGTTATAATTATTTTATTAGCCGCCTAAAAACAAGTCGCCTTTTCCGGAAAGATTCTGCACAGTCAACCACGTGAAATTATAGCTAATGTGCTACATTTTCGAGGAAAAATGATACGCAAATTTGGCTTTCAGAATGAAATTTTCCTTACGATACGCAATCCATAACGCGTTATACGATATTATAAGAAATCAAAAACATCTCTACAATATGTTCTTGACACCCAATTTCCTTAATTAGGAGTATATTTTAAAGTTCTTTTGCGCCGTATCATCCCGAATTAAATCCAATTTGAAATGATTTGGGCTAAAATAAAAAACTGGGTGACAAGAAGAAATATCATATTAAAGCTGCAAGATGTTATAAAACAGGCTGAAGAAAAAAAAAATAACAACTGAAGAATGGAAGAAAGTATGTGATCATTGCAAATCAATAAAGCGAAAAGAAGTATTTATCGGACAAGGCCAATCATTTGTGTTTTGTTGTCAATACCGGAGTCTCTGATAAATATACTTCTTCAGGAGAGGAATCTAGTGATGAAGCAAGGTGCAGGAGTTTCTTTATTATGATTCTTTTAGTAAATTTGATATTGATTTTAATCTAGGGAATTGTGAGTGCAATCTGTTTTCTTGTGTTATTGTGGATGGTTTAAGTCTGCCATTATTCTTCAAATAAAAAAAAATGAGTAAAATAAGTATTATGCATGTATAAAAAAAAACAATATTAAAAAAGATTTTTAACAACGTATTGTTACGCCATTGGCAAAAGCGGTAGTAGTTAGTTAGGTCAGATTTTGATGACATAATACGTTGATCTTAGAACGCGTGGCCTATATCTAAAGCTCAAGATCAATCAATCAATCAACGAACACATCATAGAGTATATCAAGAATCTAAATTATTAAAAATAACCATGAGAAGTGGTTATGGATTTCGGGTAAAACGAGGTCGTAGAATGCTTTGTACTGTCATGAGAATCCTTCCTCCGCTTTTTCGTTTCCTATCCTTGCAAAACGTCACTAACACCATAGCTGAAGAATCTATGAACTTTTGAAGTCTGTATAAACGATGTTCGTAGAGATGTGACAGTGATCCTTGCTAAAACGGGGTTATTCATCCCTCAACGTCAAGCTGTGGTGAGAGTAAAATTATGCAAAAGTTTTGTTTGTACAAAAACAAGCTAAACAACTAATTTGGAGCAAATTGGTTCGCTAATTACACTAGGCACACTGCAAGTCTGAAATACAGTTACTTCTTTAAACCTTCTATGAAGCTAAGAAATGTCGAAACATATTAATGAGTAAAGTAATACCCAAAAATAATCGATGTTTTAAATTTTATCTGCTTTCGCTAGTGATTAATAAGTTTAGACATCAATATGTTGTTGAAGTAACTTGAAGATATCTGCAAGTGCCACATGCATAACAAACTTATTAAGAAATATTGGGTTGGTGCATAATTATTGCAGCTTTCGTTTTCTTTCAATTAAAAAATAAAAAAATTGGCGCTTTTTTAATTTTTGTTTCATAAAAATAATCTTCTCTTTTTGCAATATTATATTCTTCCACTTCAAGAAAGATTGAAGTACAGGCATTTCGCCACAACGAACTTTTTGGCGAAAGAACAATCAGGAAAAGCCAAGTTGACAGATGGTTCGAGAAGTTCAAATCGGGTGATACAAACCTAACAGATGAAGAAGGAAGAGGTCGATCATCATATTTCGACGACCAGACAGCCGTGGAAGAGGACGAAAATTTGATAACGAGAATGTTGGCCGAAGACTTCAATGTGGACTATTCGACCATCGTTTCAACAGTATGGAAATTGGCTGGATGGGTCCCCTCCACGAACTCTCCGACAACAATAAAGCCGAAAGTGTCCGAATTTTCTCTGATTTGCTGCAGCGAAACGAGCAAACTCCGTTCCTGAGGAATCTCGTCACTGGGGATCAATCGTGGCAGCGAACGTGTCTGAATTTTCACCATTTGCTGCTCCGTTCCTTAGGAATCTCGTCACTAGAGATGAATCATGGTTCTTCTTCAAAAACGTCAAAAGAAAAAAGGTTTGCGTTTCGTCACGTGTTTCACCTAAACGATCCACTGTCAGAAGGCAATGTGGTGTGATTGATGGAACGGAAGCGGAATCATTCACTAGGAAATCATCTCAAACTGGATTTGTTATTGGTAGAATGACGACTATGAGCGGATTCCGGACAAAAAGGGCAAGCGACAATTAAATCTGAACAGCGACGTCTATCTGGCTCAACTTGACCGTATTCATGCTGCAATCGAAACGAAAGACCGCGCAAAAAGTAACATATCATCTTCCACCACGATAATGTGCGTCTACATGTTGAGCTATCTATCGTTAATAACGGCTGGGAATTGATTCCTCATCCGTCATATTCTCCCACAGAAGCGTCTACGAATTATTATGTCAATCGAACGCTGAAAAATTGGCTCGTGAACAAAGTTTACGACGATTTGGCGCCATAAAAGAGTGGATTACGCCTTATTCATCCATTGAATCGATTGGCTGCCAAGCAAATGGAAAGCAGTAATTGAAGAAGATGGTGAATATGCTCCGGAATAATCATTTAAAAATGTTTTTGTTAAAAAAACATTTGTTTAAAAAAACCCGCAAAAACTATGCACCAACCCTACAGTAGTTCCAACGATAAATACATATAATAAATAATACCGTTTTTCTCAAATTGCTATACATTATTCAATAAAGTAAAATTTTATCAGACATATTTCATTTAGTCATAAAAAGTAATAGAAATATTTATGGTGATTATTACCAAAAAAGTACCTTGTATTTATACTTTAAGAAAGTTTTTATCGCTAACTTATTACCAAAAAAATTTTACCATTTAATTGTTTAGAATATTTTGTCATCCTAGTTATAAATGAACAAAAAACAAATTAATTTAAAATGTCAGAATATAAGATTTTTCTTGAATCTATTTCGTTCAATTTATTAAGATTACTCCTTACTACAATTTTACGCAGATTTATGCAGACGTCACACATTTTATTTATTTTAATTACATAATATTGCACGAATCATTATTTTTCGTAGTTACGTAATATTTCTCAGGAATTCATACAAAAATCAAAATAAATCCTTTTATGAATCATATTCTTTTAACACCAATACTTTCCTCTCTTCAGATCATTAAATTATTCGTAAAAAAATTATCACTTACAACACCCTTTTATGTGTTTTGCTTCATCGTAAACATTCCAATATGGCCGCTTTATCAAATCTAAAATTAAGCCATGAAGGCGCTGAAAAGATGATCTCATCCACCATTCCATTGTTGCCGTAGTGAAATAATTGACGTTTGCTTTGATGGTGTGAGGTATTGGGTGGTGGTGTATCAATCAGCGGCATATTCGTCGTTTTCGTCGATGATTTACGACGTGATTTGCCATTCGTTATGGGCATTGTAATAGATGATGTATTGTTTTGTTGATAATTGTCCAGAAAATATTTAACTACGACTTGATTAGTATCACTAACAGGTGGTGTGGTTAATGGCGATAATTGTGTTAGATTTGTATGAAGTGGAGTGATTTTATTTGTGTTTTGTACACTTTCCCCTTCGCTGAGACTCGTTGACTTATTACGTAAGCGTTTCGATTTTGGCGTACTATTTGAAGATTTCCAGATTGCCTAAGTATTAGAAAAAATAAAGATAATAAGGATATTGCACTTAAAAAACCACATAAAAATATTTGAATGTTTCGAGTTATAAGTAAGGGAACTATGAAATCTTAGTTGACATTTCCGCAAGTCAAATTATACGATTGTTATCTTATTAATTTAAAAACTATTCTAGAAGAGGCACTGCACTGGCTCTTCAAAAATTGAAATCAACGTACAAATATAATAGTTACAAGCGATTTCAATGCAGACTTTTCACGAGACTCGCATAATAAAGATGAAATCTTAACAAGTATGAATTGTTTTGGTTTTCGGAGAACAATTTATGGAAGAACAAAAATAACTAATGCATGAAGCACCTACACCGACAATATTGTAACGAGGAAATTGGTCCTTGTTCTAATTTAGTTCTGTGGAACATAGTTTTGTATGTTTGCTACTTGTAAGTCATTTAATTTATTCAAAGGGCTAGATTCTTTGAAATAGTTTAAGCATTTTGGTTACTAAACATAATTTAAAACATTGAGAACATGACATTTACATGTAAAATCTAGAATGTCTATGGACTATGAGGATCGCATTATTTCCGCTGATGGCAAAAAATACTACGATGAATCAATTATGGCGACCGTAATTAAAGAAAGTGTAGGATTTAGGTGGTTAGGTGAAATACAATAAGTATGCGGTAGACGCGGCTAGTAGGGGAAATCTAGCTCGGGTCATTGATATTAGTTACGGTAGGAATAGGTGAGAGTAGGAACGACAAAACCTATAAGTAAAATAATTTTATAAATATTTGACGAAACTTGAACTATTTATTAATCTATTTGCACGTAGTAATTGAATACAAATATCATTTGATTTTATGATGTTGACGAGGCGTTATTTATTTTGGATGTAGGAATAACTATTTATTTTATTTGCGTGTAACATTTACCCAAATCAATATTAATAGATCATTTTAGGTTATGTAACTTTTATTTAATCAGTCTTGAATTATAACAGAGAAATTGTGATTCTTAAGAGTTGTGCATTACCGTTAGACAAATTTATGATTAAATCTGAAAGGTACGCACCATGTTAGCAATTGCAAAGTCTTGTGTTTTATTCTAAACTGTGTACGGAAACTGGGCATTATAACTTCATTTTAAATAAGGTAAATTAAAGTGGGTATTAAAAGGAATAGTATTTTGTAGTTATTGTACGAGGAGGTCCCACATGGTAGGAGAGAATTGCTGCGTGCCCACACTAAAAGGAAGCTCTATTGCTAATCACGTTTGGAAGTAAATTTATCTCCCAAATACAACGTGACAATATCTTCACAAATCTGTATACTTACAAGATGCAAGTCTTAAACCTCTGTATCATTAACCATAAATCACAAATCAATGCACAAAAACATCACAACTTAAATATGAAACAAATATATTCAAACAGAAATATACAAAAATTTGAACAAGAACTAATGAGAGTACCTTGGTTTAACGTACCGTCTCAAATAAAAGTGTTTTTTTAAACTACGTGAGATAGTTACAAGTTATGCTGAAATTGTTATCCCCTTAGTTAAGGAAACAAAAACGAGAATTCGAAGAAAACGAGAATTCTACCTGAACCGGTGCAACGGATGATCAACGAACTAAACGCAATGTACAAAGAATTAAAGGAAATGAGGAAACTTTGGAAACCTTAAACCGCTATAAGAAGACATACGTAAACCGATCAAAGAAACACCACTAAACAGAAAACATGACAAAAATCCAAACATCTGATAATAAGACCAAAACTATATGGCATACTGAGTAGATACACTGATTATCCTCACTATAAAAGGTTCCGATGCTCATTGCTCAAAGTTCCGATGCCTTATCGTGTTGCCGATGTCTTTTAAATCTTATCGTGTTGTGCGTTTGACATTTCTTCAGTATAAATGTGAGCAGCGATTATTTTTATTATTAGTTCGATTAAGAAATTGAAACACCTTAAGTTTTTTTTTTATTTTATCCTGAGTAAATAATTTGATTCAATGTAATTCATTTAATAACAAGCTAATAATCAATTAACTTTAAATTAGATGTTGCTTACTAGTTTCTATATTTACTTCCAAGTGGAAACTAAAGTTTATTGCCGAGAAATAATTCTTTATGCAAATCTAATAAAATAAAACCGCACTATATTTTGTTGTTGTCAGTGAACCAATCCCCTATAAATTTCTTCCTAATTATTATTATTAATTAAATGTTGCTTGGTCGTTGTTTGATTCTATTTTTGTATCAGAGGAAAATTGCATTGCATCCGTATTAATATTTATGTAGACAGAAGAAATCTTAACCTATACTTGTTTTATTATTTGGCAAAGTTCGTAAACCCACAGTAATTGTTGTTGCATGTAAAATAAATTATTTAGTTGTTAATAGAGTATTTTAAAGCAAATAGTGTTTTATTATGATTATTTTTTATTAATTCTTGGAACGTACTTGCTTTATTAAGATCGAACCTAGGTTTTAGTCAAGTAAGGTACCATAAATCATTGTTTCATTGTCAAATTTATTAGTGTATGAATTTATTAAAGCCCCATAAATTGTTTATTAATTGAAACTACGCTCTCCTAAATAAATCATGTATCATTGTTCTCTATAATATACATTATATATCAATAGTAAATTGCAATATTGGGATTCTGAATAAAAGATTTTTAATGTTTATAGAATAAGATCAATCTTATCTCTGATTAAAACTATTGTATCGGCAGGGAACGTTGCTTATCAGCAGAACAATTTTGTATCAGGTTTGCAAAACTGATATGAAATGGTGAAAGAAAAAGGATATCACTATTTTTGCAAAAAATACGTCCTTAGTTTCTCATAAACTACGACAGACATTTGTTTTAAGTTTTGATCATTCGGAAGATAAAGAATCCTAGAATGTAACTAAAGAGAAAATTTCAAAAACATAATGCCATGTTGTAGTAGTGACGTCCTGACATATGCAAAAAGTAGAACATATTTTTTTTCAAAAAAGTAAACATGTTTTTGAAGTAACAAACTTTGATTAGGTACATTGCACCTTGTCAAGTATTCAGGGAAAAATAATTTTTCAGCATTGACGGAAAATAAATACGATGCCGTAGAGGAGCGAAGATATGTTTTCATACATGCTTCAACATTTCGTAGGTGAAAGATTCCTCTTAAACGTGTATTATCTAAACAACAATATATCGATCAACTCATTTAAGACTTTTGATCCAAGAATTTTTAGTGATAAACGTTTTATATTTTGGAGTTAGGAGTTCTGTGATTTTATTTAATCAATTATATACTCCAACGCACATGAACCTTTTTATTACTTAATTAAATAATTAAACGACAATACGGATACAAATATGTTAATTTAATACGGATAGTCTATCGGGCGACTTTCCTTTGTGATTTCTTCCCGCTATATAAAGGAATGTGAGAAGTATATAACCTCCTGTAGATTTCGCGAGAAGGATGGTCATATATTAACCCTTAACCGGAGAGGTGCAATATTTGATGCATTAACAGATGTATCGTCTGAGAGACTACTTTTTTGCAAGGGCGAAAAAAATAAAAAGAAGTAGGAAAAAAATAGTGAAGTAGGAAAATTTTTATTAAAAATAAATAAAGTAAGTAGCCTTTATTAAAAATTAGGAAACATGAATAAAAATGCGAACAATTATTTATTTGTGTTAAGACAATATTCTCATACGCAAATCAACCTAACCTAAAAAAGTATACTTACAATAATTTAATGCCTACCAAGTACAGAAAATAAAATTTACTGTGTATTTTTATAGAAATGGTTTGAAGTAGTCAGCTGAATTAAAAATGTCAAAAAATAAAATAGTCATAAGCAAAACTTTCAGCAATAAAGATATTTCATTATTTTTCAATGCACTCATTTTACATAGGTTTGATGCACTGTAAACAGCACTGCAAACACAATTATTTTGTTATCCTGTTTCTTGCTTGGACAGACACATATTTTTCGTTTTTGCAAGGTGACTCAGTGACTCCAGAGGCTGTATCATCTTCTGGAACTCCAAGGTCTGATAGTACTTCGTAACTCACGTGGTAAACGCAAATGTATCATAAGTCTATTCATATGTTCTTGTACTAGTTGCTTTGCTAAAATACTCTTTTATTTTATTACAGAATTTTCCTCATAACATTGGTGTAGTATATAGAAGTTAACGACAGAAGCCGGAAATGTGTCTAGGAGCCGGAAAAAATTGCCAATGGGCATTTTTGAGTTCGACGACTAGATGAACTCTTCGAACATTTCTCATCTAGAGAATCTACTCCATCTTTGTTTCCATTATAGTAAGCAATTATTTCCGGTTTTCCAGTAGTAACATCATTAGCAATCCTATCATGCATCGAGGATAATAATAGTGTAGCTTTTCCGTTTTTACCAACATGAGAAATCAAAGTACTTTCTTCTCGAAATCCATAACATGTAGATCCTATTGCTCTTTTTCTGTTATGTAGAAAGTTTGGTGGAATTTCAGCTTTATTTTTTTTTTCTTGTGCCAACATGTCAGTTTTTCTTTCAACAAAATATCTATTAGTTGTACTGATGTATACCAGTTATCAGCCGTAATATTAGTATTGCTATTAAAAATTGGCTTAGCTAGACGAATGACATCTTGGTTTGGTTTCATTAATTTTTCTTCTTCAGTATTAAGACCAATACCGTCTGTATCTTTCCCACAATAGACATAAGCATTATATAAATAACTATTATCGGCATCGGTAAGGCATTGTTTTTTAACCCATATTTATCCGGTTTATTTGGCATGTACATTTTGAAGCTACATTTTCCTCTGAAACTAACAAGCATTTCCTCCAAACTACAAAAGAAATTACAGGAGCTGGATTTTCCTTCTTTCTCTCGTCTCTATCTTCACCATTACGAAACCGCAAAGCAGACAATAAAATTGCAAATCTTTTAACACTCATGACAGATCTAAATATTTAAATATTTCTCTATCAGTAGCAAAAATAGTTTCTAAATGTTCATGATTGGAACTGAATACCCATGTAAATATCAAAAACCTCAAAAATGATGTTGACGATGTCGGTTTCTTTTACATCAGTTTTACTACATTCGGCGTATGTTATGTACATTTTTTCTAAATTCTTGTTGGTCCACGCTAAAACATGACGTAAAATGTTTTCACTCATTAAAAGGTACCAAACAGCTACAGGATCCGTTGAGTTACCAAGTTGTTGAGCTTTTAACTTCAAAATAGACACTTTTGTGATAATGTTGTGACTTGTCTGTACCGATTTTTACCGTAAAAATGTCTCTTAATTATATAAGATGCAGAGGAACGCTCATCACCTATCTCGTCCTCATACGCAGCAGTCAATTTCGAATCGGTTTCATGCTCAGATGCAATGTAAACATTTTCTGGAATGCCGTCTATTCGCTAATATCGTTGAAATCCTCGTTAAACCATTTCATTAATGTTACTTCATAATTCGAATCTCCGAATCGCATTCACTTGGAAGGATCGGCCATATATTTACAAACTACGCGCACAAAATTTTATAACACAGAGATGCGTCGTCTGACAGACTACGTTAAACGTTTGACCTGCGATAACTATCAAACCAAAACTAACGCACTCGCATAGAAAATCATTTACAACATGGAGTGGTAGAAGGATTAGCAGTCATATGCCTCTATTGCTTTTAATGAACAAGCAAAAGGCAATTGCTAAATTGCGGTCGTCTGAGAGCCGCCACCTCTCCGGCTAAGGGTTAAAGCAAAAAAATCATTAATGTCCAAATACAACGAAATAGTTTATGGATTTCCCTACATGTCCGTCATTTCGTTTTCTATGTATAGATAATTCGTCGTAAACATTTATTTATACCCAACTGACAATTTTTATTGCCTTTCTTATTTACTTTGAGTGTTATTATTATGAGCTCTTGTTCATATAAAGTTGTCACCACCCTTTCATAAGGAGTTCGATACAAAAGGCTCATACAGGCAAATACAAGCGAGACACACGTTGCAAGTTGTGTTCCACAGTGCTGGGCGGGCTAATTCGCGCGTTTTGTGGGCATAATTTAGAAAGGACGACCAGACTACTATCTTTTGCACGGCGAATATATTCGCAGTCTTAAGTACGGTTTGCTTAAAGTAGCGTAATACTTAAGAATAACTTAATCATTAAAAATCAACTATCAAATCAAAATCATCATCAAGCATCTACATTTCAATAACTAAATACTACACAACACAGCTGCACTCTTTCGATTTTCCTATCATTCATTTTTCATATCTTTTGCTGGAATCTAGATTTTTTTTAACTCTCTCCTTGCCCACTAACCGTATCTTCGATATAACTAGGAGGCCTGCTTCAAAGAAGTTAATGGAGTAGCCGTAGGATTGCCAGATTAAAAAAAAATTATTGAAAAAAAAAAACCACCTACAAATACGAAACCATTTTTTTTTCACATTTGTACATATCACGGTTACAAACAATTACTTGAAAATAATTTAAAAACATTTACATAAATTA
>WYDF02042167.1:0-12408 GCA_009867245.2 Adranes taylori | reverse complement strand
ACAGTCAGTTCGTTAATGGACCCACGTCCGAAACTCGAGCCACAAAGTAAGTGATATATAATAGTGCTTACGACGTTTTTCATCTCGTGTGCATCGTGGTGGGTCAATTATTCCCCAACAATTACAGCCTACTGATTATTCACATTGCAGTTCTCAAACAGTAAATTTGGCTCCGAGGCAGGATATGCAAAACATTTCATCACCAGGTTGTTCCAATGAAACAATGTGGTCGTACTATTCTAATATTACAGATAATTCGAAATCACTAGATTTGTAAAAAATCAAAACAAATATCAATTTTAATTAAAGTATAATTGCATTTGAATATAAAAAAATATCAAATACTATAATTCGTGCTTTTCTTACTTAAAGTAACACTCAATCTCTCTTCAATAGGAATAGCCCGTCTTAAATTTGTATCCTCTTTTGCAATTGAAGGTCCAATTAATGTAACAAGTTCATTGAAGCTCGTTATGCACATTCTATAGAAACTGAAAAACTTTTTCGGATACTGCAGTAGTTTAGGATGAAGGGTGTAAAACATTCCTTGCAACTATCTATCGCTGCAAATGAGATGCACCCAATACTCACGATCTATCTCCCTCTTGTATTTTATTCGTCGTTTTATAATTGCAATAATAATAGCTTTTGGTAACATTTTCAAGACAACGTTTACTGTAACAATGCAATGAAGTTTTGACCTGCTACTTTGTATATACAATCGGCCGATTATAAATCGGACAGTGTGCGCGCCAACAACCGATCAAACAATTTAGTTTGCCTAGTGTGCGTGAAAGAACCCAATCAGATCAAACTATCGGCCGATAATTTAGTCTATAGTGTAAAAATACGTGTAAAAATACGTTGAATAAGAAAATTAAAATTCTTTCATTTTAAAAATTACCATTTGCATAAATTTATTCCTTTAATTTAGCATTTGTTTTTAAACTGATACTATTATCAATCAAATCAAAAGAAACCTTTATTGGCATTAAAAAAATAACAAACAACTTTTAAGCAATATTCTACAATATCCAAAAATAAAACAAAAGCTAACAACAAGAAAAATCCATTCCTAACTCCTCTCCTAGAAGGACTAACGAATCTTTCCCTTTATTTCATCCCCTTAATGCAATTCCCCCTTTTTTCTCTCGTCAATAATTCTTTCATTATCCCTGTACTATTTATTCGTCCTCTCAAACACACTTACATTACCTCCTAAACACCTTGCTTTATCACTCCAATTCATTCCCGTACATACATTCACTCATTGCTCCCAGCTTTCTTCATCTCTTCCACATATCCTCTCACCCTTATTCATCCAATACCTGTTGATCCCTTCCTCGCTCCCACATCTAAATCGCGCAATCATTCTTTTTTTGATGCTTACATCTGTTGCCATATACCCTGGCATTCCCTCCCCATTTCTTATACTGAAATTTTACTGAAATCTTCCATTCCTCTTCTCATTCTCACCGAATCCCCAAATTTCCTTTCCCATACACATCTTAACCTTTCCATTGCTTTGCTATTCTTGCTTTTTTACTGCCAACTTTACATATTCTTTGCAATTCCCATTATAATTTAACGTGAAACCTAAATAGCTTTTCACAATTTCAATCAATTTCCTCCTAACTCAAACTTCTTTTTTTGCTGTTCCTCCAACCTCCCATCACTTTCGTTTTTTTCACATTTTCTTTCAATCATTTCTTTAAATTTCTTCTCTCGTTTTTGCCATACACACAAAATCATCCGCATATCCTAATGATTACACCTTCTCTTTCCCAAGCATGGCCCCTCCACATTGTCCATTTTTTAAACAGTTTCCAATTCTGACATGTAAATATTAAACAAACTCCCACTATTAAACAAACTCCCACAACCCTGTCTTATTCCTTTCCTTACTTCTTACCTTTCAGTCACGCAATTTCCCATTCTTGCTTTTATTTTTGTCCCTTCGTACATTGCTTTTACAATCCCAATTATTCGTTCTGACATTCCGACTTCTTTCATCCTCATCCGTAGTTTCTCTTTCACTTTGTTGGCAATTGCTGCTTGTAAATCCAAAACCATCATATATAATTTCTTTCCTGTACACAACTCTTGATTTATCATGTAATTTATGATTGCCAGATTATCAGTTGAGCCTTTTCCCTTTATAACTTCATTTTGCGTTTTTTACAACACCCTGTTCTCACAAAAATATCACACAGAATCCATTTATATTTCAGTATTCAGTATTTTTCCAAATATTCATTATTGTAAACCACCTCATAATTCCACAGCTCCTCTATAATACATTCGGAATTTTTTCACTTAACCTTTCCTGGCATGCTCCTACCGCATTACGAATCTCATTAAATCCTCTTACCAATGTCTCAATTTCTTTTTTATTCAGACATCCCCGAACTTCGCTTAGAATTCCATTCCCTGGCTCTCATCCTTTATCTATTCTCCTTATTTCCTATAATACTTTCTTTTCATTTATATCCTCATTCTCGACCGTTCCATTCCTGCACCATTCCTCTCTTTCCCTTTTCCCTTCCCCTATGTCGGCTCTGCATTTGTTCTTCCACTCTTTTGTACTTTGCATTCTCCTCTATCATTGCCTATCGCCTCATTCATTCTTAGCTACTTTCATACATCACTTTCACACTTGAACCTTTTAATCCTTTGTATTTCCTCTGCCGCCCTCCTTTTGCCACATATTTTTTTACTTCTCTTAGTTTACTCTGTGCTTCCTTATACATCGTCCATTCCAATTCCCTTTCTCTAACTCTTCTCAACATTTCCCTTACCGTTTTTATTCTTACTCCATTCTTCATCAAAATCATTCTAGTGTCCTCCCTATTTCTCTTTCCATCATCATTTTTACTCATTTTCATATTACTTATCCTGATATTATTTAAAAAATGATTGTTTGCTACATTTACGCATTCAGATAATAATGTATGAAATTTTCTTGGTTATTCTCAATTTGGAGTGTCGATTTACGACTTACTAATAGACTATAGTAAATATTTCAAATTCATTATGACATAGCATTCATTGTGCAAACATTAAATTCTAGATGAAAACTTTTGTTTTTTATTTTCTGTCTTTTCTTTGTCTATAGAAATGTTGTTTTAGCCAACAAAAATATCATAAATCATAGAAACGGAAGAATATTTGTCAAAATGTTTCTAGAAATAATCCACATGAACAAAAATAGCGTGTCAGGTACAAATTTAGTTAGAAAATCTAAATCACATAAGAGAATATATAACGAATGATGAAAAAAAAACGGCATCCCGTAGCAATATATGACTGACCGTACGCTACATTTATATAGCTATGACGTCATTACACCTGACATTCTTTTGAAACGACCACTAAGTGTAATAAATCGAAATCAGCTGTCGGGTTACTTTATGTGTATAAACATGAACTACAGCTACTAACTTGGAATTAATTCTATTGTCGCCATGTCGTCTACGTCCGCTGGCACGTGCTTAGTTTACTTTTAAATCCAGTGGCCCTCAAGAGAAAAAAAGCCAAATTATTTAAGTATCATGAGAATTACTTTGTTAGCTTTAAATGTCAATAACTATTTCAATTTATATTGAATTGACAATCAGTTATACAAAAGGTACAATTAAGGTGTAAGAGTACAAAAAGTACAATTTATATGTAAGGAACTGTCTTCAGGTATATTGTGAAATGAAACGCCATTTTAATTATTTCGAACTATTTAATAAACCCTATGTTTCACGACCAGTCGTAAGCGAAAAGTCTCCCTACGCGTCATGCCCATATTAATACGATCTAACTCTACATGCAAGCATTTATTTACATAACACTTTAAAAGCCTCTAGCCAGAGACGGATTTAGGATAACAGGTTAACCGAGCTCAGCTTACATTCCACCCAAACTTTAAATCACAGTTAAAGATTCGGGGTCCATTATATGTGTGATCATTTGGAGCGTAGCTCGAAATTAAAATGTTTTCCTCCCACAATCCAGACCTGCCGCATTTATGAAGCTGCAATATTTTTAAGTTTATAGATCTCATAAAACGGAAATATTTGCACCTACACGTTTTCTCATATCTAATATTTTTAAGCCATTATAAGTGTTAGCATATTTAATCTAGTATCTAGATGACTACACAGATTAAACTTAAAATATTGTGGACAAAAGGGTAGTCGTAAATTACACTTTTACTCGTAATAAGGTGGTAGTCAAGTTACTGTGGAGCCTACCGTTTGATTGACGTGAGTTGAGTGAAACACACCTGTCGAAAACTAACTAGACAATCTCTTTATTAAATAATTAACAATAATTTAATAACAAATAACAATTAACTGATAAACTTGATTCCTGATACTAAACACTGATACGTTTTGATACTAATCAGAATGTATAGTTGAAAAGTATAAAACATTATGAACGTGATTTCATATCACAATAAATTGCTCACACTAGATGCTATTTCTGTTCGCACTTTATAATGTGTTGGTAAATTTAGTAACTACAACTGGATGTCGCTTTAATAATAATTTTTATCTTTTATATACCATATAGGTACGTAATACCTATAGGTATATGAAAGATATAGGATTCATGTTTTGACAAAGTTTTCTATTTCACCTTAGTACGTATCTTGTATTGAAATTACTACAATCCGTTAATACGCAATTCAAGTAGGGTGGGGGTCTTAAGGAACAATTTTTCATGCGAAAAGTTAAAAATTTTTTTTTGCATAAAAAACAATATGTACGTGCGTACGTCTGCATGTTTGTATGTACCTACGTTCAAGAAGTTCTCCTTCCATATGGGACCGAACTGGATGCAATTTGTAGACTATGGTAAACAAGTGTAGACTATGAGCCCGCAGAACGGTTTTTTCATTTTTTTATAAATCCAATATGGCGGACAGGAGCCATTTTTTGTTCACAAAATTCATATTCAAACTAGGAGATTGAAATTTTGCACACATATAGTACCATTTATTATGCGTCGAATAAAAAGTGACATGTTGCCAAATTGTATAGGTAGCGCTGTTGCCACGTTTGAAGCTTAACAAACTTTTTGAAATATCTCAGGAACGATAAAAGATAGGACATTTGAATAAACTTTATTGTATAGGCTACATAAAGGCTCTTCGATTTTGTTTGAAACATTTTTCCAAAATCACAATTTAAGATATATACAGGGTGTGTTTTGTTTTGCTAACTTTAGGGTCCATTTTCTCAAAAAGTTTCAAAAGAATTTTTTTTCAGAATTCAACAATCAAAAAGAATTCAACAATCATATTATATACATGTAAGACATACGTAATAACTCATATATGCAAAGTTACAGGAATAATTATTTTACGTTTTATGAGACAGATAAATGGCTTGCGCAATTGAATATATATTGTTATCAGTGGCGGGTGCACATTATAATTTTGGGAGAGGTTCAAAATGATTATTTTATTGAGAAATTCAGTTTTAAAATTAGAACACTGAAATTTCGCTCTTATATAGTATATTGTATTATGCGTGGAATGAACGTAGTGCCATCCCTGCAAACGGTATAGAGCGCGACTTCGCCACTTTAAAATGTTACAAACTTTTTGATACATTTCAGGAACTATAAAAGTTAGGACACTTGAGTAAACTTTATTCTATAGCCTAGCAAAAGCTCTTTCAATTTTATTTCAAACATTTTTTCTAAAATTGTTTTTTGTTTTGTGAACTTTGCGATCGATTTACTTGAGACCGGATATTGTACTACATTAAATTTCTCGGTTCCTATGAAAGTTGAAAAAATAAAACTTGGGGAACAAATGTAAGACCCAATGGACACGAAGAAAGAGTGACTCAAAAGCGGCAGTGAAGAAAATAGAAGTCAAAAACAGCAGCAGACCGCGCCAAAGCGAACACATTCATAAGACCAAAGCAGTCTTTTAGAAAGACTGCTCTTTTAGAAATTAGCCTAAAAGAGAGTTTAGAGGGGTCGTAGGCCATGCCAAACCGGACAGCGCAGCTGTCCGCGCCGTAGGCAAATACGGGGAAAATGTGGCAAAGCGGACAGCAAAGCTGTCCGCGTCATAGGCAAATATGGGGATCGGGGGATTCATGGGTTAGACTAATGTTGTTTAGTTTACTTTAAACACTATTGTGACAGTCAAAACTAAAAGGTTCAACTTTTGCTTTATGCAAGGTGTAACAAAACGTAGGACTTCCAGTATATGAAAGATGGGGTGGCGATCACGTCCACGAATGTTTACACATGCAGTTGCATTTCGTATTAATGACATTGATTTAATAGTTTACCTATGTTTTGCTTTATAAAAAATTTCTAATATTTTATTATAAACATAGGGTTCAAATAACTATTGTTTTGTTTTTTTTGCAATTTTGCTCAAATGGCATTAAATATTTTTAATCCATTGGAATTTGATGAACATTTAATTGAGATGAAATCTTAAAATATCAAATAAACTTAAATTTCTTTTTACTAATCAGTGCTCAATTCTGTTATATAAATTAGAGGACTACTTTATTATTTGGCGTACAGAATTGAACACAAATATCTTTAACGTTAACAACTTGTAAATCCTATAGGCTTTCTTTTGCGCCTGGAAAGTTGTGGGTGCTTTATTTGAGAGATATCAGGAAGCATCCATTCCGTGATCCGGATTATCCAAATATCTCGCTGAATAATATTTTCATATCTACAACATAAAAATGTTTAATACAACGTTAAGTGAAAGTATCGTGGAGTATGATGGTATCATACTTCCTTGTTTTATAGCTTATATAATAGTTTTTCCTGTTCATGGCTTGAACACGCATAAAGGTTTAAAGAATGTAGAAAAAATTAAAAGATGTATAAAAAGGGAAGTACTGTAATATGTATTTATGATAAATTTTTGCTTGCTGCAAAAATTACTTCAAATCAAATCGAAAAAGGTTTTAAACAGAAAATTAACAAAATTTCGTAATGTTCTATCGTTAATAATTTCTGAGATATAACCAAAATTATATTAGATGCAAATTATAATATCCTGTATCTGTGTTTAGCTTCTATTTCTTAGCGTGAATGCTGGAGAAATTTGAAAATGGTAATGTTTCGTGAATATAAAAATTTTTTTTGTCGCTGTTTAAAATTTTGCATCAAACGTATCTACCATTTCTACAAATTATCTACAAATTTTATTCCAATCTGCCCAACAGTTTAATAACAATACGAAGATGTAGGACACTAATCTTGGATTCAAAGTTGTTTCATTTAGCAAAAATCTTGTACAGCTATCTACAAGATTTTAACCAGGTCTTCAGAAATACTATGAATAAAAGCCACGTGTTTCCTTATTTAACTCTATCTAATTACGGAACGTAATTAATATCAATTCTTTAAATCGGTATCAAGCATAATATTAATTTAATATAAGATTAACTCATGTGAGATCAAAGAGACGAATCATATTATCTAAATATTAGTGATGTGTCGTTCCTTAAAGAACGTTTTTTTTTACGGTAAATTGGAACGCGATGTCATTTGAAAAGAACTTGTTCCCATTTGTAACCTATAATACTTCGAGTCCATGAATTATTTTTTATAAGTTGGTTTTTTCGCCATCTCTTTTTCGGTAGGTCATTGAAAACTAACTTAGGTATCTACTTCTAACGCATTAGCATAGTTTTCTACCTTCATGGAAACAGCAAGAGAATATTTAATTATACACTCATGCAATGTACACACAGACATAGTCACCACAGCACACACACACATCGGCCGAGAGGGATACACAGTCAAATATAAAGAGCTGCATGATTGATTGTTCATTTTGGTTCCAGTAGAAACAAGCGATTTTGGTTTTATGAACAACAATCGACTTCTACACGACAAGCAGATGAAATTTACCGCACCGATTTTTCATATCACATACCGCGTCGAATGCAAAATCATGATGATTTCGGTTCTAATAAATATCGTACCATTCTCTAACACAACGAAATGCATAAATCATCGGGCGATCGCGAGGATAGCAATTATTGTTCTGTGTGGTTGAGTTGAATGTTGATGAAGGTAAATCTTCTTGATTTATACCGAGGCAAGTTATATTTAAACAAGCAATTAATTTACAGGTTTCTTCTAAGTATTTTTTCTTAAATTTTACAATTTCTTTAATAAATGTCTAGTAGTGAACATATTGAAATGATACAATATTTAATTACGTATACCTTTTATTGTACGTAAAATTTAAACAAAAAATATTTACTGCTTTTATAGCACTAAACTTTTTTAACTTGTCACTATAAGGCATAGATTTTTTGCGTTTTAGACGGAACCCAGAACGGTACGGTATCACGGTACCTTTATGGAACGAACCGGTTCGTCACGTTTCGAATGTGGAACCAGAATTACTATGACAACTAAATATAGAAGTGCTTGTGTTTTATTGGTATTATTACGTTTTTCATCATTATTACGAGGGGTTATTATAAAATATTTCGGCTCAAAGAATTTTCTCATTAAATAAGTTATAAAATATGATTTAAAGTACATAAATTATGAAGTAAATAAGAAGTGCAAACTCACTAGTAGTCAAATTTTCTCTATTAATTTTTCTTTTGTCACTTACCGTTACTTTCTCATTTTTGTAGACCATAGCATATACGCAAGTACGCTATGTACACTTGTACAAACGATTTTGACCCTTTTTCTATTACCTTGTCCTTTTTGCTACTTAATGTTAACTGTGATGATTTCACGGATTCCGACAGAAGGTGGCATCTAACTGTAGAATTACATTGTTTCTGGCGCTTTGTGTTTTATATGTATACATTTCGGCTCTAGCGGCGTGCTACCGAACACTTGTTATGATTAAAATCTTTACTAAAGTAGCTCCATGGGTGACGAGATGTCGCCATATTAATGTTTCGGATTATTGTTTTCATTCTTGATGAAAATATTGTTGAGTAGTTATATAGTTATTACAGAGATTTGCATGTATGAAAAATTTAATTTAGATAAAAGATTAGTACTTTCTTTAATGGTAATTATCATTCTTACTAAATTAGCTTTGATACAAACATCATTAGGCCTATAACATTTTAAACATAAACTTTTTGAATTTAGGCATTTCATATAAATGTACAACTTTTAAAGGAACAATTACACCAAAATATATTACCACATTTTCATTGTAGCGCTTATTTGTGGAAAACAATGTGGACAAAATTTAAACTTTCTGTACAAGATGGTATTGAAAACTTACATTGTTACAAAATGAGCTAAATGAGCGATTCAAAAATGTTTACGGTAATGAAAAATCATTTATTTATTTTCAAGGTCCTGTCAAGATTGTTGCTTATATATAACATTGATGTAAACTATGTGAACTTGATTAGCTTTTATTCTTTGTTCTCAAAATACGTAAGTATCGTAAGAAAAATGATTCTCATATATTTACGAGCAATAATTTTTCAGGATGAAACATTAGTTCAGGAATTAGCTCAAGTTTAAATATTACAAAATTTTGAAAAAATATTTGTTTCTAACACCCAATATGCATATAATACTTCGTTTGAAAAACTTGTTCCCATTTGGAACTTATAATACATCGAGTCAATGAATTTTTTTCACCATCTCTTTTTCGATAGTTCAATGAAAACTAATTTAATAATCAATAGAAAAAAATTCACTTCAAACGCACTAGCATAGTTTTATATCTTCATGGAAGTAGCAAGGGAATATTTAATTATACACGCATGCAATGTATGCGGCAATAGCAGGTACACATTTCTATACAGCGTACAGAGTCAACACTAACATCCGCCTGGAATGCATGGTTCATTGTTCATTATGTTAGTAGAAAATATTCTTGAACAACAAACGATTTGTACACTATAAGTGAATAGGATTTAAAGCATCGATTTTCATATCGCACCGACATACATACCGCGTCGGATGCTAAGAGATAATGATTTCGATTTTAATCAGTACTGTACCGTCTTTCTAACAGAACGAGATACATAAATAATCATACGATTGCGAGGATAGTGTTCAATCAAATTGAACAGTGAAAAAGGATCAAATATTTTTTTTAAAAGTCCTTGTATAATTAAGATTTAATAGTAGAAATCATGCATAGCAAAAAATGTTTTGATAGGTTAATTGTTTTGTATGAAATAAGATCGCAAAAGTACCATTTCAAAATCATATGGAAATAAATAGTTTACTCTAGGTCACGTTCAAATTACAAAACATCTGTTTTATTATGTGTGTAACTTAATATTTTACTAATCAGTTAGGTAAAAACTCATTAAACTATATTATGATTTGTTTACATTTTACATACGTTCTTCTATGTCCATTTAATTGATATCAAAATATATGTGAAACATGATCCAAATCCAGATGTTAAAAGAATGTTTACTTTTCAAAATGTTCAAACTTTTATTCATATATTATCATTTATAACACAAAAACCCCTGTCTTTTCTTTTGTTTAATTACTTAGGTTATTCTAGTTTTTAGACGAAGTTGTTTTTTAATATTTATTAAGCCACTATAGTACTTTGTTTATCTCCCAATTTTCTTGTAAGTTTGACTAAAGCGTACGCGGTGTCATTCTTTTGAATATTCATTTATTTAAATTGAATTTATTATTTTTTCTTAATATTATTTTGAAATAATATTTTATTTTTAAGGCATTGAGTATTAATAAATTTTTAAGGCATTGATTTGACTAATTAAAATTTAGTTAATTAATTATTTGTTTTAATAAATTAATTAATTATTTGTTTCTAATTGCAACTATATATCTGATTTAGATTGAGTAAAAAAGTTGGTTTCTTGTTCAGATATCGGTTCGCAGATTTACACCTAAAAAGTCTGAAGCCAGTGGCCTTATTTGGCCAATGGTCTTTTGGCCTTATTTTTTACAACACTCATCCTATTTTTTCTTATTTCCCTTTTGGGGAGTTACCAACAGAAGAAGAAAAATAGTAAAAAATTAATGCTTTATTTTAATTTTATAGCCATAAAGAAAATGAGAGTGTGTCCTTAAGAAGGAAACGAAAATAAAAACAAAAGATATACGGACGGACTTAAAAAACTTCTTTCTTGTATCAGAAAACAATAACTAAGTCCGACTCATGTTTTAAATTCACTATGGAAATAATTGGACTATTGTCCTCCTTTATTAGCTATGAAAATTTGTCTAAACTATATCTCACGCAGTAATGTAATGTTACAACTTTTTCCTCAGAAGGCACTGACAGTTGTTTTATTGTCACTGAATTTTATATCAATGTGTCGTATTATCAACAAAAATTAATAAGTTTCGTCAGTTTTCGTCCTGTTTCCAGTCTGAATAATGTTTTAAGTTGATTTATGTTAATAAATTGTTGATTTACCTCGTTTTAGTATATACAATAATGAAAAATCTATTTCATCCAAATTAATGCTTTTATGTTCTATAAAATCTTTGCTCCTATTTTATCTTAAATATGGGGAATATTTCATAATTGGTAAACGGCAACAATGTCCTCCATATAACTAATAGCGAATTTATAACATGGTTTGGTTTTAGTGATTTTATTCAGACAATAAAATTGGCACAAGGCCAAAAAATATTGGGAATTAATTTTGATGTAAATTCCCTATTTTGTGTATATGTAGATACATAATTATCTAAACTTTTTAATTTTTTTATTGTTTCCGTATTTTGCATGATTGATTTTTATGCATTTTTGTAATTTTATTTTATGAAGTTTTTTGAGGTTCAAATATTTGTTTGCAGCATAATAAAATAAAAATCTAGGATTTTACAAAATCATGAGTTGAATCAAACTGAGTCTTATAAACTTATTTTTGTGCAGGAAAAAATTAAAATTATTCATGGACAATAAGTTGCAAACATACAAAATGGACATACATAAACAAAATGAAATAAACAATTTGGACTAGATGGTAGTTATTATCTCAGTAGAAAGATTGCCTCTAGCTTACCCTAACTTACAGAACATTATTTACATATAAAGATTTGATGAAAGTATAATTTATAATAGCGTTTCTCAATCTTTTTTTGGCCAGCAGACCGGTAAAAGTTGTGAAGCAATCTCGCTGACCGGTGGTTATTTCTCGCAGACCGGCTGACCCGTAATTTTATAAATTAAGATTTTATTATTATTAGTTATTGAATAAGAATTTTTTTAACACGGACAGGTAAAAATGTTCTCCGGATCGGTCGAATTTCTCCGCGGTTGAGAATCGCTGATTTATAAAAGTTAACAGATCATATTTTCGTATTCTATTGGATTATGTACACTATTTTTTTTTAAATAGTATAAATAATCTTTTCTATTTTGTGTTCTTTACAGGAATGTTTTTAAAAAAGCACTATAATTGAATTGTTTGGTCTATATAT
>WYDF02042166.1:0-25731 GCA_009867245.2 Adranes taylori | reverse complement strand
ATATATCGTAGTACAACACTAATGGTAAATACTTTTAAAAATATAGGTTCAACATGTAGGCTACCATATCGCGAATCATCACGGACGCATTCAGTTTTAGTAAGTTGTCAATCATTGATTTTGAACAGATTCACAAACATCAAAAAATAAAAAATAATATATTTATTCAAATAAACTAAATTAGGTATATTTGGTAGCCATTGGTACCTTTCTTCAGTTTAATGGTAAATGAGTGCAGTAAGCGTTTTCCACTTAAACTCTAGTACTCTTCTGAGCGTTTAAGTCATTTTTGTTTCAAGTACAAAACGAATTTACCTGTTAAGACTCAATATATTCTAAATATTCGAACAGTTAGCATTACTATTCCTTTTGTTTTACTATGAACTGCACTACAAAAGTTACAGTGATTTTTACCAAGCGCACATAGTTTTATGAAAAAGTGTAGTCCAAAGTGATTTGGTATATTCAGAATTGGTCACCAAGCAATGTCAAGTATCATAAAGGAGCATATTAGAGATGTATTAAGGAACCAGTAACTTTTTTATAATAAAACCGGGAAAATCAGTTAACTGATAAATTAATTCACTGGACAACATTCGAGCGGTATTTACAATATTTGCGAAACATTAATTGATACTTATTTCTGATTTTCACGATAAATAACTTTTATTTTCAGGAATAGAAAAACATATGTCAAATACTTAAATGCATTCAAACAGTCAGGTTTGTGTATGTTCGTTTCGTCACGGTTCTGCTACGTTAGTCAACATCAAGTAATTTTTGAAATAAGGGCCTGTATTTCCTTCCCACTAAATTGTTTTTCATTCTTCTGATTACAGTACTGTACAATAAATAACTGATTTGACAAGTTTTTTATTTTACTGAGATGTTGAAAGCTGAGAGTTTACTAAACGTAAAACTCTCAGCTTTTTAGCAATAATAGTTATTGGACTAATCAATATACACTGTTTCTATTAGCATACTAATCAGTTGATTAGTCTTGAACGAATTTTATATATTTACACCGGATACCAGTAGCGCTTGAGTCATTAGGATAGGTGTATGGAGAGCAAGTTGTTGCGCCTCAAAATCTCTTTTTATCTATGAACATTTGAATATTTTTCTCATTTTTTATTTTTCTCAGCAAATGAAACCATTTTTAGAAAATGGAAAAAGCTGAGCCTCGATTTTTAAGTGAAAAACTCAAGATACAACGTAAGAAATGTAACTCAGAAAAAAAGAATGTATCTCAACCAGAATTTAATGATAACTTGGATAACGATATGAAAGGAGTAATTAGAAGGAAATTTAATAGGTTACGTGTAACCCCAGCGAGTTACTTAAAGACAGTTTCGATAAAAGATAAATTAAAATCGAAGTCAATGAAATCATTCTTTGACCATTATTATAATGAGGTTAGTGAATATACCAACGATTTGGAAGGATTGCTGTTACATGAAACAACTGATAATGTATTGGGCTATTTTAAGAAAAACTTGGAAATTATTAAACCTACAATTCATGATATTATTAATGACGAGGAGATTATTGTTGATTGTGAGGATTATGATGAACAAATCACTGAAGATTATGATGATAATAACATCAACTATAATAAATTTAATACGGTGCAACAGAATTGTACAGAAAACGAGATACGTGAGGTACAATATTTGAACAAGCTTGATGAGAATTTAGAACAAATTGGCAAATATCAAACCTATACAATAAATCAGGGTTGCTTTATTGTCTTAGAAAAAGATTCCCTTTTATATCTCTACGGTATTGCAAATATTACAATTTTGAAAGGATCTGTAGAGATATGTGGCAAAAATTTAAATGAAAAATCAAATATAACAGTTTACTCACCAATTACTTCTGCTCTTCTATATATTAAAAATTTAAACGATGACTTTAATATGGATTATAAAGAAAATATTGTATCATTAGGATTAGATGTTTCCATTTTGGATGATATAGTCTTGTCCGCTCAATGTGCTCTTCTTTTCTGCAAAAATGAGGTTACCACTAGAGACATGTTTTTGGAAAAGAATTTGCACTTAAATTTATATCCTGAAGTAGATAACAATACAGGTTTAAGATGTACATTCTTAAATCAATTTTATCCTGACTATAATTATCTATCAATTAGCCCTTTATGGAATGAGGTAGCTGATGAACTCGATGAAAAATCTAGATTGCTATTTTGTGGTTGTCAAGGTGTTGGAAAAAGTACAATGCTAAAGTATGTGATTAATTATTTATTAAATAGATATCAAAAGGTATTGGTCATTGACTTAGATCCAGGTCAGCCAGAATTTACGGTATCAGGTTGTATTTCAGCTATTGTGATTAGTGAACCATTATTTGGGCCAGCTTACACTCATTTGAAGAAGCCAGATATTTGTTTTCTCATTCCACAAATAGATATTTCTCAGGGCTATATTCCGTATCTTAACTCTATTCAAGAACTTTCTAATCTTTGTCGGGAATTTAATTCTATGCCAACTTTGATTAACTACAATGGATATGGTATCGATTTTGGAGTACACATTGCTGCCTCAGCCATTGTTAATATATCTCCTACACATGTTGTCCAAATCGAAGGCTTAAATCGTTCCAAAAATTATGAAAATGATTTAACGCCTCATAATGTGAATGCTTTAAGTAAGAAACTTCTTAATCAAAAAAATAATGTAGACTTTAAATTTATAAAAATGAAGACTCGTAGAAAATATATTGGATGCAATGATATTAACAGCAAAGATTTGCGTGAAATTAATATAATGAGTTATTTAAGCCAATCACTTCCTCATTCAGCAATATTCTTAACTGATCAAGACGTATGTATATATCGGACAAATCTTGATAATCTCACAATAATGGCTAATAGGAAAATATGTAGTCCGATGACTGTTAATGCTAATTTTGTAGCTCTTTGCAGTCCTCGTGAGTTAAATGATAATTCATATTACATGTGCCATGGTTGGGGTCTTGTACGTGCAGTTTCTATAGAACAAAATTTAATCGACTTGATTACCCCAGTTTCCGAAGAGGATTTGGAAAAAATTGATCATTTGATGTTGGGTTATGATAAATTACCTAATGTGTTATACCTACATTCCAAGGAAAAAGTTAGTGGATTTATACCTTACATACAGAAAGGAAAATTAGGTACTTTATCTAAGCCCCCTAAACGAGCAAGAATGTAAAACCTTGAAATAAAAGGTATTATTTACATTTGTAGTTTTATTTTTAAAAGTATTGTATTCTTTAAAGGTCAAAACGAGAAAAGCGTGAATGGGGCTGCCACCTAAAATTTTATTTGGGAAAGTTAAAATTACTTTATACTTCATAGGGCAAATTGGTAGTGATCATTGTTCCTAAAAACTAATATAATAATTTAATTAAAGTAACTCAATACTATACTTCACAGCTATTACTGTGGAATTTTGCAGTCTTTATCTAATTGAGCAACGCCTTAAATAGCAAATTAAGTTAATTTTCACGTGTATACGAACATTTACTAAGATATCATTTTCAAAAATAATACACTAAATTGAAGTTACTAAATTAGCGACCTTTAGTTAATATATAGATTTCCTGCAATCTTCGATATAATTTCAAAAAATTTCGTGGACGTGATTGTCACCCCATCTTTAACATACTGGAGGTCATTCGTTTCATTATATTTCGCATGAAGCAAAAGTTAAACCTTTTACTTTTGATTGTCCTTATAATTCTTCTAATAAATCAATAAACACAGTAATTGTTTAGGGTAAATTAGGTAAAACTAGCGTAACCTATAAATCGCATGCTCATGAATCTCCTGGTGCCCGTAATTGCATACGGCGCGGACAATTCCGCTGTCCGCTTTGCCGCCGCGTACGCCCGCTCTTGACTCACCATTTTCCTGTATTTGCATTCGGCGCTTGCCGCGGCCTCTTGACGCACTTTTGCAAAAGTTCTAACAGGACTGCCTATAATTTTTGAATTCCCCTACCCACGCTTTCGCCAACACATAAGCTTGATCTCCATATTTGTCTAGGGCGTATGCAACTCCGTTGTCTGTTTGACTGACTTTTGTAAAGTACCTAACAGGGTATGCACAGACGTACATTACACGCCAGACTGCCTTGAACTTTTAAATTTGCCTAAGCACAAATTCGCCAACCTATAAACCCTCCGGTCCTGAGGCACTTGAAAAAATTTGTATTGCTCAAAAGAAAACACTTTTTTGAAATGGTTTTGCGGTATATTGTTTCTTATGAGTCGTTCTTGATATTACGTATAATCAGTTTGCCGTTATTTGAATACAAGAGACGTACTAAGGTGAAATAGAAATTTTTTTGTAAACATGAATCCTTTATCTTATACCGATACGTACCTCGTACGTATGTGTAAGATAATATCTCTAGACTATTTTCCACGATATTTCTAAACAGAATGTGGTTATATAATATTACTTTGATTATATAACATTATACGAGTTTTAGCTTACGTTAAAATAAGGTTCTTGAAAAAGGGTTTTTAAAATTGACTTTAAAAGTAAGTTCCATTAGATACCGTAAGTCGAGTAGTAGCCACACTTGATTCATTTTTCACAGAGATCAGAAAGTATATGAGGTCAAATTTTTCGTAAATTCTACTAAACGTATGGTCTAGCTACCGAAATTTTTCTTGTACAAGGAACTAATAATGGGTTTTGAATGTAGTGGCAAACGTTTGCTTGATTCTGTTACAATGTATTTATTTGTAACAAAATCTTTAGTATTTATTTAACTCGCATTTATTTAACAATGTATTTATAATGTGTTTCTATATTTAACTCTAGTTCTTTGCTAATCTAAGTCGTAATATATTAAAAATAATCACTGTTATAACAGCCAAGCTATTTGACTTGATTCTGTGTAACATTTAATAATGTAGTATAAGAAAAGTTGTTTTACTCTGTTCTGGCTTGTACATCTCGCTTAAAATATTACTTCAATTATAGTAACCCCAGTTCCTGATTCAGTCAGTCAGTAATTTAAAATACCCCACGCGTATTCAGTACATGCCACGGTACATACATAGCTTCAGTCATAGATAGCTTCAGTGTGCAATCAGTATGTCACATTATCCCACATTAAAACGATGGTGCTAGTGATTGACATCAGTTGACTTTTCATATTGTAAATAAAGAAAATCTGATTCACATCGACTGGGTTGGTTGTTTAATTCTTGGCAAGTATAATGTAAATTATTAGTGTGTTTTACATTTGTAATTTCGAAAATTTGTTTGGCGAAATATACCTGGACTGTGGTTTAATATAATCGTATCAAGTTTACACTTAATTCCAAGAAAAATATTCATCAAGATAGTCTAATAATTTTGCTTCTTATTTACATAGCTTTGTACTTCATAAAATCATATTGTTTCAATATTTCAAATTTAATTCGACAGGTTTATATATAATAATTATTCAATACATATTAAATATTTTCGTTTTGTTTTATTCTAGGAATTGATTTATATGGATATAATAATGTGATGATAATAATAATAAGGGAATATTATAAGTTCGATTTATAATCGTGAAGATAAATTACTCGTAAGTCAGGTATAATGTGGAAATGTCACAAATGCGGAAAACCAGTATATTTTGCAGAGCGCAAGCAATCCTTAGGTTATGATTGGCATCCGGAGTGTCTTAGGTACCACTTTCTTCCATTTGTAATATTTTAAAACATACGTAAGTCGCTATATGTATTAGGTGCGAAGAATGTGGCCGACGTCTAAATCCTGGCCAACATGCAGAACACAAAGGAGTTCCATATTGCCATATTCCCTGCTATGGTGTATTATTTGGTCCACAACTTTTCGGTCATGGAACAACAGTTGAATCACACAAGTGCTTTGGGCAGCCAAGAGAGGAAAAAAATCATGAACATCAATGTTTCTCTGAACTAGAAATAAAGCTTAAAACCTATAACCAAGTAATTCATTTATATATTATATTTATAAATCCATTCTTATGAAATTTCTCCTAAAAAATATAAAATATGAAAATTACAAAGAATGTTTGAAAATTCATAGAGAATTATTTTACTAAAGATTTACGCGAAATCACTTTAAAATGAGTTAATTTTGTTTCTTTGTGATAGTCTCATCTTTAAACTATAGTAGTAGTAGATTTATTGTAATTCAATACATTTAATCCTTAATACTAATACCTAGCATTTGTAAAAGCTTTCGGTCCATAAGTAAGAACTGGGAGGACTAAGCAATTTGCCATTTTGCTCTGGAACACATACCTCAATTTTCCAATAGCGGTAAAACCAAGGATTAACTAACTATAAACTTCGAAATTTTGTCTTTCTTTTTTAGTTTTGAATAAATTCAGTTTTAGGCAGAGAGATTCGTCATTTACCTGCTGCTCTAGTTTGTAGTTCCAAGTTTGTTGCTGAGTATGACGTTTATCAAACGAGGATGATTAATTTATTCTTATGTTACTCCAATTCGATTTCTTGTAGATACTTCACCACTCTTAAGAATCTTTTTCGTATTTCTTCTCATAATTAACAAGTGCAAGTGCTTTTCCTACTTTGTATTTATTACATTTTTTTATCAGAATCCTCGGTACCTGAAGTGGTTGTACTGAAACCAGATTGAAATCCTGTTTCTTCTAGGGATTGATAAAATATATAATTTCTTTATGAGTCATTTTATTATCTTGATTACCCATTCGCACAGGTATGACAGCAAACGTTTTTCTAATTTTGTTATGCAGTTGAATTCTAGAAATATGAGACGCCTAAAATTATATTATAAAACGGGTAACCTCATTTTACTAAAACTAGATAAAAAGTATTACTTTAAAACTACCTATTAATTTATTCACCTAGAATCATAAATATTCCACATTTGTATTTAAAATGATTAAAATTGATTAGTTATATCGGTCTGTACATGTTTGGGCCACTTTTATCGTCTTTATTTTTGTATACTGGGTTAACTATTGTTTCTTTTAAGATGTCCGGGAATTTTCATTTTAGTATCATGTTGATGCTTTCTGTAAGCGCTGGTATTATTAAATCTCATGCTTCTTTAATATTATTAAATCTCTGGAGGTTTTGCCGTCATTATCTGTTTTATTTTTCTTTAAGTTCTTTATTATTCGCTTTACTTCATTTTCATTTGTTGGGGCCATATATAATGTGTTTGTTGTTTTTTCATCGCTTTGCATTCTACAGTCCATTTTGCCTTTATTTCTTTGCAGCTTTTAGCCTATTGTTATGAAGTGAGTGTTTAACTTTTCAGCGATAACTAGTTCTGTTTTGTATATTATATCATTGTGTTTGAGATAGTGTTCTCTTTGCTATTTTCCTTATTTGTAATTAACTGATTAATTGTTTTCCACATTTTGTAGCGATTATTTTCTGCATTTTGGGTGTTGAGTTTTTAGTTTTATAAATTTCTCAATTCATTTTTTAGTTCTTTATATTTGGCTCTTTTTTCAGTTCTTATAGGGTATTTTTTTGTTTGGTCATATGCCTGTTTTTTTTTAAATTTTGTCGTTACCCATGTATTGTTGTTTCTTATTCTTGTCGTTACCCATGCATTGTTGTTTCTTATTTTTACTTTCTTCGTTGTCGTTTTTTTTTTACTTCTCTGTATGAAATGTCTTCTATATCAAGTTCTCTTGTTTTACATTTTAGGTATTCATCTATGTTTTTTCTGTTGTAGTTGTAGTTTTTATGTGCAGCTCTTATGATCAGATATATCTTCATTCTCTAATGTTATTTGCATTTTATGTTCTTTTACGTTGCTTAAAACGTGATCAGTTATTGTCAGCTGGTTGTATTTATGTCATTTATTCTTGTTATGCTTTGTTCACTTATTTCATTTATTATGTTGTAACCACTCATGCATATTAGGTTTTTATAAGAAATTTGTTTTTTGTCATATAGCCATGTTTCGATGACGTGGATATTTTTTTCTGTAATTCTGATTTGTATGTCGTCAATTTTCTCTCTCAGACTTCTTATACTTACATAATATATAGTAGGTTGTCGTTTATATCTGTTTGATCATTTTGAAGTTTCTTTTTTGCCTGTGTTTCCTTTTGTAGTTGCTATGTTTGGCTTTGGTCTGGGTTGGTTTTGTATAAGATATCTTGTTGAGTTTTGTTTATTGTTTCTCTATACCTTTCGCACTTCTTGCTATATGCTCTCTGATAGGGGTTCTGGTTTTTATTTGTATTCTCATTGTACCATCTGCAATTACAGCAGTAATCTTCTTGATTTCTACATTCGTCTTCTTTGTGCAAGTCTGAGCATCACTTGATTATTTTTACATATTTCTACTCTGTGTCCATACATCCAGCATTTCTAAAATTGTAGTACTCGTATATATTCCACGAAATCACATCTCTTCAATCCTATTTTTAGCTTTGTTTGTTTCATAATCTCAATGAAAACCTCTGGTGACATTTCGATAATAATGTTGATGTTAAAGTTGCTTACATATTTTTTATTTACTATTTTTATCTCAACGTTTAACAGTAATCCATCGTTCGTTTTCTTTCCTATACTTATTGTTTGTTCCGTCGGATTAATTCTTTTCGTTACTTCGTTAATAAGATTAATTTCTATACTCCTGTTCTCGTCCTTGTTATTTGGTTTTAGCAATAATGTTAATTCTTCCTTATGGTCAAAATCATTAAATTTAAAATATTTTAAATTTTCAAAAATCTTTGTAGTTTTACTTCGTCTGCATAAGTTTCTTCATTTATTATCATTCTGTTTTCTTGTTTTTCTTCATTTTATTTTTTAGTTGTTTAATTTCGTTAATTATTGTTGCTAATTCAGTTTTGATTTTACTGACTTCTACAATTTTCTTCTTTTCCTCTTCATGCTTTTTCTTAGCGTCTTTCAGTTCTTCTAATATCTCAATTGCAGTACCACAGTTATAATGTCTAATTTCTTATATTTGTTTCTGCATTTGTCTTCTAATTTTCCCAGTCTCGTATTTAATTGTTTTAGCTTTTATTATGATTTTAAAGTAATTTTCGTCAATGTTTTTATTTATTTGGCATTTAACCTCATTTTTCATTTGAAACAATACAATATTATATGATTAGATATCTCGCATATTGTATTATATATTTTGTTTGTTGTTGCAGCGCACGTTATATGACACCAGTTTTCACCAGAATCACATTGCATTGCCTTTTCATTTTTCTTTTAATTGTATGTTACATTGCACACATATGTCTGTTTTCGTCCACCATGTTTTGTGTATTATTTACTCCTTTTATGTAATTATACCAAGCCAGCGTTCATCATTTCCAATTTAGGTTGGTTTATTCCTCCTTGTGATTGTAACCGAAGTGGTGTACACAACTGGTCTTCACAGATTAGTAATTTATTTCGATACATTTGTATCACTCCTTCGTGTGCTCGAATTTAAAAATGTGTTGTTTCGTTTTGAGCTTTAAATTTTCATGTTCCCATTATTCTTAATATATTTGATGGCTTATTTTACATTGAAATCTCACACAATATTTATAATTTTCTTTTTAATGAATTTCACGATATCTTGTTCTGTTTTACTTTTAATTATCTTTACTTTCAGCATTATGAAGGGAAAAGTGCAGAAATTCGAAGTCGGAAAGTTAACGGACGTTTAATATTAGAAGGTTCGTTACGAATTTACTGGGGTGTAAGTGGTATGATTCATCTAAAAGAGAATGACGACCAAAGAACTCTGGTCACTGTACGTAAACGTAATTCAGCACGCATAGTTTCTAATTCTGATGATGATTCCGATGATTCAATCAATTGGAATGATGATCCATTAGATGATCTAGCTTTAGATATTAATAAAACCACAAATACTCCGAACGAATCTGATTGTGATAATATTAATACGAATAATTACACGCATTATCAAACACTCCCATCAAAATTAACCGAAAAAGCAGATTGGGATGTACTAGATGAATTATTACTCGTAGAAAGACAGGACAATGAAGGTATATCTCTTTATCATACAATGCCAGTTAGTGTTACGTCACAAAATAGTTTAACAAATATGGGAAGTAGTACAGAAACGGTTTTATCTTCGAGCGACAGCGAACAATCTATAAAGAAAAGTGAAAATAGTGTAAAAACTAATGGAAATTCACCGGTAGAAGAATCATCTGAAAATAGTGCCTTAAATGAGGATGAAAAGTCATTGACAGAAAATAATGATGAACATATAGTTAAGAAACCATCAAAAACTGGACCATCCGCTATTAAACGACGACCGGGAAGAAAGCTATCACGATCTAAAATCAAGCGACGTTGTTCTATCAACGGTCATTTCTATGATCGTGACACGAGTTTCTTCACACCGCCCCATGGTAGCCAAATGAGCGTTTGGGTAACGTCTTTAGTTAATACTCAGGAGATAATCAATCTCATGCTAGAAAAATATAAAGTCGACAGCGATGGTAGTAATTTTGCGCTCTTCGTAGTTAGGGATAACGGTGAACAAAAGCGATTAAAAGAAGACGAATATCCATTGATATCGCGTGTTATGTTAGGTCCACATGAAGATATCGTTCAACTGTATCTGATGGACAAGCAAAACACGCAAGAAGTTAGCAACGATGTGGCGCAATTCTTGAATCTAAGTTTGGCTGAATGTCGAGCAATTTTAAATCAGTACTATGCGCAAGAAGAAAGAGAAGTGACGAAAATTAAAGAAAAATATGTCATGTTAAAAAGTCGTATAAAACAACGTATGGAGGATCTGAAAGTTAGGCTATAACGTTGCTAATATTTCTTAAGGTGTGAATTATTTTTATAAAACTTAGATTACTTTAGAGTGCCAAGAACAAAAGACATTTTAATATTGCTTTAAAAACCGGTATATAATTTAATAATGTGAATTGTTTTTTTATAGAGATTTATTCAAACTGACTCAAACCAAATTTGATATTATTGTTTTGAATTTTCAATCGCTACCACTTGCTCGAAAAAATATCCATATTATCACTGCTAACTATCCTTGGTTATCACTACTTGTCATGAAGATAATGTTAGTCACTCATATCATTTGTACTCTGATTTTTATCCGCTCTGACCATTTTCAGACATACTGTGACAGACTTTGGCACGCGACGCTGCTAACGGAGAGTCTTAGCAACTGTCACCGATGGCGCAAACAAATATCTTAATTATTACAGTACATAACAGCCTTCGGTAATATGAAACCTCGGACGTCAGGAGAGTTTAACGTGAAACCGCACGCTGGAACTTGATCGTGTTATTCCTCCGGTCCTCAGTGGACGGGAGCTTAGAGTCTTATGAGTCGGAGCTACCAGTTCTCATTCTTGTGGACTGCTGAAACAAACTTACTGCTAATTAGTAAAACATCATTAATGATTCAACAAAATAACGTCTATCGGTCTTCTAGACAATATAAACAAAGAAAGAAATATAAATACACAATGAAATGTCAGTAAGCAAATGTTACATTAAATCAATATCCCCTCAATGGCGATTAACAAAATATACAGTAGCGATCCTATTACAAACAAAACAATATCTAAGTGGTGCAAATAAAAGGGTACAAACGAGGGGCAATAATAATTATAAAACTAAATAAAAGCGATTTGTAAATAATAACAACAAAACACTAAAAATGCAGAAAGCATGTACAAACAGTTAATAATACAACGGGAGAACTTGAGTGACTAAAGATCAGTTACTGTTATGCGTACATGTGATCTTATCCACTGTAGTGGTAAGGGCACATAGGAGACATTGTAAGCTATCACAATTCTACGGTTATGCGTAGTTGCTACGAGAGCTTGAGGGACTAAGATCAGTTATGGTTATGCGTACATGTGATCTTACGCACGTAGTGGTAAGGGTACATAGGAGTCCCTGTAAGCTATCGCAACGCTACAGTTATGCGTAGTTGCGCAGAGCTTGTGTGACTAAGATCAGTTACGGTTATGTGTACGAATTATCTTATACACTAGTGGCATAGGAGATAGGTTGAGGATGCGTTGGTAGAGGAAACAAAGCTATTCAACATACATGCAATCAGTATAGAAGATCGCTTACTAAACATGTTAATATCTCGGCGATTGTCGGTTTGCCCATTATCCCGGCTTCGCGGATCTGCTGGTCTTCCGTAGAGTTCGGAAGATCGGGAACTAAATTATTATGCCAAAAATTTCACCATTGGTAGACGGGAGTTCAACTTTTACTGTTATACCGGTCTTTAGACGTTACTTTATTACGTGGGTCTCTTTACACAATCCTATACAAATCACGGCATCAATTTCACTTTTCGTGGAACACATAATTCCTCTGCATTCCCATGGGTAACAATAGAACGTAACAGTCTATGCGGTAGCAGTAGCAGCAACGAGGTACGGTGCCCGACAACCTATATCAAACGCCACACGGCAATCCAAATCTATACTTCCAGAAACACACGCATTTAATACTGTCACGGCTGCGTGACCGGGTGTGCAGAAAGGGTGAAAAACAATTAATAAATCAAATAAATAACTAATCATCACTAAGGGGGCTTTATTTACATTATAAATCAAAATGCATAACAATACAAAAATACTTACATTTAATTATACACGGTGTCTAGAGCCGACAGTTCCTCCGTGGCACACCAATACGCACCTAGAACCCAACTAACTCCAATATACGCTCATTAACGCTTCACAGAACTACCGACTTTACAGATTGATGCCACATGAATCGTAACACGAATTTAGTAAGGAGTGTTTAAATATATAATTTGGAAAACACCCACGTGTCAATACATAACATAGCGACAGTAAAGCAAGCGACCGTTTATCTATCTTTGCTGCATACAATTAAGTAGGTGGCTAAACTACTCTTTTGTCCCTACTCTTACACGCACATACTCTTCATAACACGTCCATACGTAAATCATGTTTATTTATCTATTTAATAGAAAATACGTTTTATCTACCAGTGGTGGTAATAATAATAGGAGTATTTGTTTACACATTTAATATTTCTAGATATGGATTGCATAATAATTTTTATTTGTTTATTATGGTGAATTATGTAATTTATGGGTACTTTTATCTTTTACAGTACCATGCTTTGTTACAGTACCATCCATTTATTTATGCGAAAACTTCAATGGGGAGCGGGTTTGTATAAGTTTTATTAACCCGGGCTTGGGGTATGTTATATTAGGGATCGTATTAAGTTACCATATTAAATCGAAAAGTAAAAACTGAAAAGGAAATAAATGTAAAAAACTTTTAAAAACCAGACCGAAACAACACTAAAAACCAGACGACACAACAGAGAAAATAATAGGCTGAACAAACAAATCAATTAAATATACGAATCTCTTGAACACTCAATTAAACTCGTTTAATTGATGCTATTGAGAACACATGAAAATTTGAATAGCTGAGAAGAATGTACATGGCTGGAAAGAATATCCCTGCCATTCATTAAGTAACTGGCGATCTAATTAATACCATATCGCATCGGGCTCAAATGTGCATTGAAATCACAGGTGAACATTAAAATTTTCTTGCAGTTCGTAGATAACCTCATTTTATTACTTCCTCAAATTCTACTTTTAAATTAAGTGTTTTCTTTATTTTGCTTCAACCCACAACTTGAGAAATTTTTAGAATCGGATCTATGTTGATATATCAAACATTTCCTGATTCCTCACTGGATGGCCCCTTTGTTACACAATATAGAATTTGTTCATAGACAACACGAAAGTACACAGCAAACCAAATAATACGATTGACTGTTGATTGTTGCCAAATTGTTGGTACGTATGTCAATTGACATATGTTAACTATTGTCTGCATCTAGGTATAACCATTTAAGTAAAAACTTGGCTACGAGTGTCAAAGGGAGAGGATTAAGAAAGTGCTCAATATGAAGAGAAATTTGACGGTTCCAAATTAAAACTTACTGCTCTGAGATACTCTGTTAAAATGTTTGTATTTGCAACGAAATTGTATTTCATATGATAATGATGTGCTTGTAAACGCCATCTTTTAGTTTATAATTGATTACTATGATAACATGGATAACTAAATTGTACACTCATTATTATTATGTTATGAAACAAGAACACTCATTATTTTTAATGTTATTGAATTATTTAAATTGATAGTGAAAATATCAAAATATGATGACTATATACTAAAGGTGATATTATTTTAACTTGGCAACATATATTTTTGTCCTACTAATATTATTACTTTGTGCTTCTTTATTACTTTTATGAATTGTGATCGGTTTCATTCTCTTTAAACCATCGTCAGGCAGCAATTAGAATTTATAACAAGGAGATCAACATTTGTATGTATAAATTAATAATAGAATGAATGTTAATAGACTAAGCAAATAATTTTATATGTATCTTATATAATCAAAACAAACTTGGAGTATAATATATATTTTATTTTTACGACTGGTTGCGCCTATATCATTATAGGTATCATCAGATTTATTCAAATCTGGTTATGTGTTTATTTGTGGATGTTATTTGTGGAACGCATAACCCGATTTACAAAAACATTACTTGATGGTGCCTATAATGATATAGGCGAAACCGATCGTAAGAATAATATTTGATAATATTAATTTGCAAACCATTATAAAAGAACAAAATACGACATCATTTTAAGTAATAGTGTGACATTATATTTGCTTATTCTTAATATAATTATGAATCATTTTGTTTCATTGCTACATATTTTTCAGTGCAATATTGATTTAACGATTGAGACTTCACCTGTTTACTGCATTATGTTGTTTGCTAAACATATTGACCTGTTCCAATATTTATTTGCTTGTTTACTATACATTAGAGTGGATTGAAGATACTATAGTAACAGCGGAATCGATCGCAATTAACAAAAGAGTAAAGAAGTAAAATCAATTATATTTTTAAATAAAACCCATACCAT
This sequence comes from Adranes taylori, assembly GCA_009867245.2. Lineage (NCBI taxonomy): Eukaryota > Metazoa > Arthropoda > Insecta > Coleoptera > Staphylinidae > Adranes > Adranes taylori. Next base: position 10,747 of record WYDF02042166.1, on the reverse strand, counting down.
AAGGGTTTAACAAATTTTAATATTAATTGTGTTCGTTAATATAAATTTTATTCATGTATAGCTAACTTATTTGCACAATAATTAGAATTTTAAACGACAATAATCGACAAGATAAATTGTGCTTTCTTAATGTTTTAACACGAATAAAATTTTATGCAACTTATAATTCAAAAAATGTAATACGTCAGTAATTGTAAGTAGCCAATGAACTGCTAATGTTAATTGTACTTTTGCATTAAAAACTTATCAATAAATTTTTATACTATAAATGATACATTTTTAATTAAGCTTCATCATTAAACTATCAGAGCAATAGCATATTGTAAAGCGCGATTGCTCTATTGTAATTAATTCATACGAGCGGAAAATGTTTCTCAATGGTTATAGGTTACAAAAACAATATGGGAAAAAATATTTTATTTTCTTTCTTACGCGTCACCGAACTTTGACCGATAAGAGTGATTTTAAGTTTATCTACCGCCTCTAAACAATGGTACTGAACTGAGTACCATTCTTAGATTTTTTAATCAACGCGCTTTCCTTCATTAGCAATTTAGCTTGCAATTATTAGTATTATGAATATCTTAAAGACGAACAACTAGGCTTCTCACTTTCCTTAGTTCTATCATTCTGCAGTGAGCTGTTTTGATTAATTTTATAAATTTGTGTTTGATACAGCTCCTGAGTCTCCATGCAATTAATTTTTTTTGTGGAGGCTTTTCAATGTTTAATTTTTATTCCCAAAAATTGGACTACAGAATTGAGACCTGAGTTAATTACGAGTTAAGTTAAGAGACCTGGTCTATTACGTAAACATGATTCTGACACGTGTGGTTACAGTCCTAAGCGTTAATTGAAACATGAAGTTATTTTTGAACCACATTAAATGTCTCATTCTTTTCACTTAAGTGTCTCATAACCATTAGAATAAAGTTTCGCTAAAAGTGTATAAAATATATTAATAAATTTTTCAACAGTAAAGTAAACAATAATTATATAATAACATTCTTATTTCCTTCCTAAAAACCAAAGTTGTACATAATAAAGTGCTATAAAATTGAAATATTTTCAGTCATCATTAAATATGTGAATTGTTTGATGGTACTCTAGTTTTTAAACAGCACCATGCTTTATCCACTTGTTCATAAGTGAATTCTTTGGCCCACAATGAGCAAATCACAACATTCGCTGCATCAACATAAAACATGTTGGACTTTTGTGAATCGATACGATTCGCTGCTTGCTCTTTGGTTAAATTATTACGCTCAATTAGACGCTTGATTGCTGCTTCTCTTGGCACAAGTGTAGTCCAAACCTAAAGAATATATTAAATAAATCAGCAATATAGTCTTGTGCAGGGTTTAGTTCATAAATTCGCGAGTATTATCTGTCACTAAATAATTTTTTGATTAGATTTACATGCTGATAGAGAATTAAAATGAAAATCGAGTTAAGAGAGAACGAAAAGAGGTCAGACAGGTTTGGATAATAGATATGGATGGCGAAGTAAAAAATAAATAAAACTATAAAACTAATAGGAAATTGTTTTGCCGGCAATGAAAATAAAGATCACCGACGAACAGCGCACCATTTCACGTTTTATTGCAATTGTTCTGCATTCTATTTTGACATATATAATTCATAATGTGGAAAACTAACAATGATAACTTGACTTCTCGTTTACTTCTATTTTTTATGCCAGATTGATTACATGTGAAAACATCGAAAATAATTAACCACTTTACATACACAACAAAAATATTGGGTACATTATCAAGCCACAAAACAAAAAAGAAATCTAATTCGTATCACTATGTAAAAAATAGTATAGATATGTCGCAATGTTTCTATACGTACCTCATGGCAAAATTTATTCCATCCAGCGGTTAATAGAACGGCAGCCTCCATCACAATAATAGTACTAGTTGATGATTTGATTATACATGAAAGTTCTTCTCCTACTGCAGGCCATACTAATGAATTTAATTTGTTTAACTTTTCCTGAAACAATACGTATGGTATAAGATGTTTTATCTTAGAATAGGAATTTTCTTTTCATTACATAGATTCTAATATTAAATTATGATTATTTATATAAATTCTAATGCTATCAGTGCACACTCGGCGAGGCGATACGAGACCAGCCAAGCGCGATAGTGTACTTTGTTTTCTCGTCTCGCATCGTGCCGTTTCACCTCGGCCTAGAACAGCTCGGGTTAGTAACAGTCTCTAGCACCGGGCCAAAGAAGGCGAGATAGAAAGTAGGGGGTCTCCCGAGAGTGTAAATGGTGCACTCGCGAGATTTTCGCACTATCAGTACACGCTCCCGTCTTGGTTTGTCGTATTATAAAACATGTGTTTATTTTGAATATTTCCATTTTGTGATTGTACTTTGGGTAAGTACATTTTTTCTTTTGAATATTTTCGCAATGAAGAAATCGTTAGCGGAATATATATATATATATATATAGATATTTTAAATAAGTCATGTACATAAAACTATTCTGTATATATCTCGCTAAGTTTACAGAGAACAACAGAGCAAAATCGAGGATCTCGTCCGAGAGTGTACACACTATTTTCGCTCTCGGCCTTCGGGCCCTCTAGCATTGGAAGGTCTCGCGCTCGTGTCGTCTCGGCGAGCTTGTACTTATAGCACAACAGTATCGCTATCGTCTGCGTCGCTAAATTTTATACCAATCAATTCCGGAAACTTCAAATAGGGATATATATATATATATTGAGTGTCTGTGTATGAGATCGACGAAAATAACGAAATTTTTTGTAATATACAGTTTTTTTGACATTTTTATGTACAATTTCTTTTCGGTAAAAGAAAAAACGTGGATGAAAATTAAAGTACGATATGGCAAAGAAGATTGCACTTCTTAACTAATTAATTGAAGTTCAAAAAATCCTTATAAGACCACTGCTACACGATAAAAATTCGTGAACGTGATCGCCCCATCTTTCATACACTTGAAGTAATTCGTTTTATTATATTTGCTATAATACAAAAGTTGTGCTATTTAATTTTGACTGTCACCTTATACCTCGCGTATTAAATTCAATTAGCACAATAGTTATTTATCCTAGGGCACGCCAACCAATTTCCGCTGAAGCTCCAAGTTTTACATAGCAATTTTGTAATATTCACATAGAAGTCGGAACTATAGACAATTTCAGGTACTCTGCATGATTTGAAACCTTAAGTTGGCACAGTTATTTATTTAATAATATTTAATAAAACAGCATATTCGTATAAATATGTGTAGTTGTGTACTAAATTAATTTGTTGTTTAAAACCCGAACTAATGTAAATTAATGTAATTGTTTGGATGAGAAGCCACCTAAATGGATCATCTCACCGTTGGTTGCTTAAAAACTGCTATCTAATTTTATAAGATCTCTTAGAATAATTTAGGAATGCAGCTATATATGACATAATTCATATCCAACGAATTTCCAATTGATTATCAAAGCCAGGTGGTCTCGTGTAGTAGAGCGTTAGTCTCACAAACTAATGCAATGAAGCGTAAATAGAGGGTACTGAGGACGGCTTACACCAATACCAGAAATGCATCTACCCTGACCTATTTTTTTAATCAATTTGAAATTCATGAATATTAATATGCAGTTTTCGAAATAACGAATACACATAACTTTCTAATGAATTTAGTTTTGTAATATAATTTCTTTGCTATTGAAGTTAAATGTATATTATCTGATAATTATTCAAGTAAACAAGAACAAAACACTTACCGCATCAGCAAAAACAATACCACCTAGTACTTTCCTATCAATTTCCCCATTTTCTGAAATAATTCTGTCGCCAAATTCTTTTTTCAAGAGTCCATAACATGGTTTTCCGAGCTTATAAACATCGTGAGCCACAAGATCGCAATTGATTATTTGAGCTCCTAATTCATTTAAATGTTGTGCCACATTAGATTTTCCACTTGCGATTCCGCCTAAAATACTAGCACGTCAAAATGTAGATATATGCAAGAAAACAAAATTTCTGGACAAAATACATGACGAATTGTTTCAATAAATGCCAAAATACAGGTCAAGTAAATAGATTTTGTCAATAACGTGACAGCATTTCTCAAATTCAAATTATTTATTTAAGGATTCAACATTTTAAAACTAATATATGATCCAAAAGTGTGTCAATATTAAGTGGGTAAAAAAAATTACATGAATCTATTCTAAGACTTGTAGTAGGATCTTTAATATGTGTATATTATAGCTAAATAATTAAGTTTTATACCTGTTAAACCAATCACGTATGGTTTTATTGGTAAATTTGTCATATCGACAGGTTTTAAAAGGCTACCCAAAAGTCTCATACGCCCCGTACTCGAACTGATTTTTAATTCTTCATTTGGGCGCACACACGGATCATCAAGCAATTCCACACAGTAAACATCAACTTTTGGCAAGCCTTTATTCGTTCGAACTAATAACAAAAAATAATGTGCTTTGAAAAATGACATAATTCCTATAATGCGGGATCAAATAGTTGTTACAATCTCTATACATAATTTCTATAACTATAACTAGAAATAAGTAATCTATAATTAGAATAAAAAGTATATATAATGTTTTTTAGAATACACAGTAGCCATGAACAGCATAAATTACCTTCATTAACTTTATTTCCTCCGCCCAACGTTTCACTGCTAACAACCAGAATATCCATAGTAGGATCATGTTGAGTGGGACCAAAAGCATCTCGTATACAAACAACGTTACTATTCAACTCAGGGCAAACATCAGTTAAAAAATTCTGTACATTATTCATCCGTACGTCAACTGGCTCAATAAGTTCCCATAAAGTTTTTGCTAAATAAAATATTTAGAATTTGAGAATGATAAATATAGCAATAATGTCTTATTATTAGATTAGTGTCGCCAAAATAATAATATTTCATTATGAAGAAAATAAACAAATTCTGTATTGTTATATCTTTGCTTTGAGATATTCTTGTAAATTCTAATCAATTTTTAGTGTCATACTTTTTTTTAACTACTTATTTCAATGTTTTCAAGGAAAAGTCTATTTTTGTAATTTTTGTAATTATGTTCGGTTCTCAATGTATTTGTAAATACAAAAACATTAAGATTTACAATATTTTGAACACAAAATAAAAATTTAAATCAATAACATACTAATTTTATAAATTAACATGTTTTTAATTTTATCTTACACATATTTGGAAATAGGAAAACAATCCAACATTGTACAAAGGGGGAGATAACAATTAAAACTGAGTTTATAACAAAAAGATAAATTGTCTAGCATGCATTCTTTTATTGTCTGACAATGATGTAATTTAACAAGACCAAATACTCAAAATACAAATGATAGTTCTAATATTACAATTGCTCAAGATTATCAAATAAGAAATAATTTAGACATATTGATATAAAATTATGTCAAATAATAATAATCGGTATAGTAGGCACGATAATTATGAGCATAGTAGGTAAAAAGATTTATTTTTAATTTCTATTTATAATCTTTAAACTTGTAATCTTTAACGCCAGCAATACTGGCATTTCCTTTTAGTCTTAAACTTCTAGTTTTATGACGTATTACATAATAAAAACTTACTCATGAGCATATTTTCATCTGTTACACCAACTGTAATTGTCTCTGATGATCTCAAACATGTTTCCGTTAGTAAAACTTTGTGTGCTAAGTGCAGTCGGTCAAAAGTGCCACCAAGAACTCCATGTTTATATACTTTATTTGAACCATTTTCATTTGGTATAACTTCTTGAACTTCGCCAGTATCAACAGTTAAAACTCCGTAAAATTTATTCATGTTAGACACTTTGTCTTTTATAAATTTCTCTACATCGACGTTATTGAGTTTTTTATCAAATATGACTAAATCAATAGGATGCTGAGTTTTAATTTTTGTAATATCCTTATTGCGTAAATTTGATAATAATACCCGTATATCAACATCAGTACAAGTAGCAGCTGCCTAAAATATGAATACTTTTTGACTAGTTATATTTTACGCTTATTGAATACTTACATGCGAATATATGTTCCTCAAAATATTACTGAAAGACGGCCAAGAATTAAAGATATTTGGATAAAATGATAATGTCTGATCAGTTAATGCTGATATTAATTGAATGTATAATGTATTATGAACCTCTTTAGAAACTTTTGTTAAAACTTTCGCGATTTGCAACGGGTTAGTTACAACTAACAATCCTGTTCTTGCAGCCATTTTATCGTTTAATCCGTACTGATCCAAAAGATATGTAGGTGTAAAATAACTTGTACCTTATGAAAAACACATTAGGACTTGCAACTACAGGCTTGTTAAATTCTGACAATGTCATAGATAAAATATAAGGTTAAGAAAACATTAATTTTTAAATGACTGACTGACTAAACATTCTGCTAACTAAGGTTGCCAGAAACAGAAAAGTTATTATTGCCATACAAAATCATTAGGACGTGTTTCTAAATTCAGCACTGGATCTAATGCTTGAAACAGAAAACTAACAATGCGTTTCTTTATTCAGCGCAAGTTTCCTACATACCGTTTCTTACACAACGCTACATAGTTGGTAGAATCTAGCGCTAGACATTGTTTCTAGCGATTAAAAATTCTGTTGAACCTCTGGATTTCTTAACGCTGTTGCGTTCTTCAATCTTTCTTAACACATGCTGTCAGTAAGTTAACTTAAAATGAATCAAGAAGTTTTAATACAAAAACTTTCATACTTATGATACGTCGTGAATTTCTAATAAATTGATTATTATTATTATTAACCATTAAACTCCTTTATAGGAGTCATATTTTAGAAACGTACCATATTAACCTACTAACGTACTATAGATGTTTGTTATTTAATAAATTATATTTTTATTCATGAAAACTTTATAGTTCAATTAGCTGTAAACTACATTGAAATATAATACCAAAACAAATGAAATGCAAACATATAGTACTTACCCTGTGAAACTGAATATTAGTACTTTTATCACTTAAATTTTGATAATTATATGCCGTACAATGCACCATGTTTTCTATTTATCTTATTTACTAAATAGGAAAAACACAAAGTTTTGAAGCTGAACTATTTAAACTACACAGTTGTTTTTTCACTTGTTTATATAGAAGAATGACTACGATAGCTGTACTACCACGTCATGTGTCACTCTGTCGTTTCTCTGTCATTCAATTTTGGCTTCATCGGCTACATATCTGTTATACGTTTAGATTCCCTTCCAGTTACATAGTATAGAGTTCAATGGTTGTGAGATTGTCCTTCCACAGAGTTTTCAACATTTCTTGAGCGATATATGCATTTCTTTTATGCAACATGCAACATTTCTTGAGTATATATTAATCTAAGGTGATCATGGTTTCGTGATATTAAATATGTAGACAGAACCAAACTATAGTTGCCCAAATAGGTTAACATATAGCGGCCATATACGCGCAAAACGGATATTTATATTGTTGTTGTAATACACTTATTTATAGTCGGCCTATTTCTGCTGTATAAGGTGATCACCGACTATGTGTTTTAACGTCTGGCCTGTGCCATCGACACTGATAGGTAGGGTATCAGATAATTTCGTCTTTACCAACGTTTATTGATTAACTCGTAAAGAGATCTTTATAGTGCGTGCCAATCCACACAGCTATACCCAAGTAAGTTTTACATCTACCCCTATAGATGTGCATGATAAATTATAATTACTGACCTCGTTTCGTGTGTTGCCTAAATTCGATCAACAACGCAAACCATTGTCTACGCTGGGGATCGAACCCGGGACTCTGCGGTGAAAGTCATGCATATTATCCACAACGCTACGGCGTCGACGATATTAATATTAGTTGGCCATGGTGGTGACAGATGCAAAACCATATCAAATCAATATCTAAATAACGGATTCGGGAAAAGCGAGTTGAAGTGAACGGTTGTTTTTTCCGGTGCGCTTTTTATTGCATTTAACCTCGTGCGCTTTAAATTTAAATACTTCCTTTTTTTCTCGTGCTATAATATGAAGTTAAATATCGTTTATATATTTCTTGTGTCCTGTGTTGTTTTTTTCTCAATTTTTTCCTTTGTTTTTGTGATAGTAATTCCTGTGACTTAGAAAGGTTAGTAAAGGGGTGGAGATGGCAGGTCCCCGGAGCGGGGTTGTGCCACAATTAGCTTCCCAGTTGCTGGGTAGCTCGGACGATGAACCTTGTTTTCAACCACCAGCAAAAATGAGCAGTCATTTAGAGGTAGAAGTAGATAATAATATCCCCATAAATCAAGTTCAGTCTTCCCCAATTATTATGTCAATTGATCGTAATACATATCCTGACTTTTTTAAGGACTACCTAAGGGAATATAATGCTCAGGACAAAGGTCATTTTGAGGTATACATATCGTACTCGGATAGAATGAGGGTTTAGAGTGAATTAAAGGAAAATTTAAGTTAATGAAAAGGTCACAGGAGTACAAACGGTATCTAATAAATCCAAATCTATAGCTGCAGTTACCTTATGCGCGATAATTATTTATTCGCGAATGAATTTCTTCTATCTAATATACCGACTAAATATAACTTCGAAACTAAAATTCCGTCTCACTTAACATCTTTTAGAATTCTTGTTAGAGATATGTATGCGGACCTCTCCCCAGATGAGATCCCTAGAAACATTGAATTTTTGAACTATAATATAGATATCACAGTTTTACATGTCAAGAGAATCCTGCATAGACGGGTTACTAATGGTAGGGCTGAACGCTTTCCATCCAGAAATATCATTATCACTCACAGGGGTACTTTTGTGCCGAGGGATATTGTTATATACAAAATTATATTTAAATCATATGTTCATATTCTGGTTGTAGCTCAATGTTTGAAGTGTCTTAGACATGGGCATTTCAAAACTAATTGCAATAATGCCCCTAGGTGTAACAATTGTGGTGATGAATTAGCTATGGTAGAATTACACAGTAGATCTTTTAATCAGAAGAAATGTGTTTTTTGTGACGGAGACCCCCCCTCCCCGCCTCCACTGAAGACGGTGTATCACCATCCGATAGATTGTTTCCATAATTCATTAGACAGCTCAACATTAAAGAGCATATTACTATATACAATGTTAGTTTTTGGGACGGCCTTGAGGTCTTTCCTCTTTAGCTCCCAAATCATTCCTTCATTTAAAGGATCAAAATATGCTTTCACAAATTATCAATATTCAAAAGAACAAACAAACTTATTTATTCTTCTATTACTTCTGAAACTCCTCTGGCCAATCGTACATTACCTGGGGTATATCTCGAAATAGAGGTTTAGCTCCGGATACTGCTCGCACTAAAAATTCGGCTAAAAGAATTACTTCTACCCCTTATCAACTATATCATACAGCAGAGAATTCCTTCATCAACAATAGTGAACTCCCCCCTCCCGGATTCAGGTCGATTAAGAGGTGAGACCGCCCTTCTCATCAAGAGGAGGTAATTACCGAGGACTCTATAATTCCTAAGTTATCGAGAGTCTTTTCTTCCTTTACTCCTGAGAGGAGAAAAATCATTTCTAAACTGATTTCAGCTTTCCTTTCTGATTTTGTTTCATCTTCACCTCCTGGTGAACATATTCCCCTTTAATGAATTTAATAAAATAGAGAATTTTGTGTTTAGCTTTTCATTGAAATTATCTTCAATTTATTTAAATTTTTGTTAAGTGTTTATTCCCATTTAGTTTAAAATTCATTAAATCATTGATAGATCTATTAGAATATCATACCCCTCGTGCTAAGAAAGAGATGCATTATAATAAAATTGTTCAATGGAACTGCAGGGGTCTTATATCAAATAAAACGGACTTTCTCATTTTAATCAATTCTGAAAAGCCGAATATAGTCTCTATCAATGAATCTTGGCTTAAACCGAACATTGTTTTTACATGTCCCAGATTCCTCCGATTTTTCCGACCCCCAGACTCAATTATAAAATGACATGTTGGGAATGTTTCAGAGAAAGTTTGATATCCCTCAATAATCTGATTATTTAACTTTCGAAGCCTCTATTGTTAACACTTTGAGAGTAAATACACTGATTATTTTATCTAGAAAGGATTTTCCCCTTGTAAATGGTGGGATGATGAGTGTAGAAACTATTTTCTTTAAGAAATAGAGCCTATAAAACTTACAGTAGAAACCCGTCCAAATGAATCATATTTACATCTTAAACATTGTATGGCTATTACTCGTAAATCTTTCAGGGATAAAAAGAAAAAATCGTGTAATAGTTTTTGTGAAAGTCTAAACAGAGAGTCAAGCTTGGGGGATGTTAGGAGATCTTTTAAGAGGTTTAAAGGTGTTTTTTCTCAAAAGAAAGTAACTCGTTTCTCTGCAACACTTGTGCCCGCCCTTTTGGATAAATAAGCTCCAGCCTTCTGTGCAAAAGTAGATTCTTAGTCGAACTAAAGACTCAGCTCCAGGGAGAAATGAATTATTTTATTCCACAATAAAAAACCTCCCTAATAAATTCTTAGAGTGGCCTTTTTATAATCTTTTATTGAAAAGAAACGATCTGCTGTGTGACGGAAACTGACATAATCCCAATTATCAAACCTGACACTCATGCTGAGGTGGTGAACAGTTATAGACCAGTTGCTTTGTTATCCATAATTCGTCAACTATTTGAACATATCTTAAAAATGAGGCTGGACTGGTGGGCAGAGAAGCAAGATGTTCTTCCC
>WYDF02042165.1:10073-40147 GCA_009867245.2 Adranes taylori | reverse complement strand
TGACAAAACCATGGTAATAAATTTTGCAATGGATAGAAATATAGAAACTCATGAAAGTGTAAAATTTCTTGGGATACTTAGAATAACCATGTGGAACAACTTAACCAAAGGCTATCAAAAGCAACGTACGCAATAGGAGAATAGCCAAGACAACTGGTAAAAGAGCCACGCTAAGCACTTATTATGCAATGTTTAACTCAATACTTTCTTATGTAATAGGAACTTTATGGAATAGCATTATACGGATTTAAAGTGATTTGTGAAGTACACAAGAAAAGCAGAATACGTAAAGAGAGAAAATGTTCATCAGCATAACACACGTAATAAACACAATATACAAATTCCCAGCGTTCGATTAGTGGCCACCTAGTATCTGAGACGAGGCTATAAAGAATATAATGTGTCCTACCAAATGGAAGAACCTCAGTTTCGAGGCGTTTAGACAGAAATTAAGAACACATTTGGTGAAAGGTGCATATTACAACATGGAGGAAATTGAATTCCTTAACATCCAGTAAACATTTGATATTGATACTTAAGACACTTTGTGTATATTATATTATTATGTATTGTTCGTAATTTGACTCACACCTGTATAGTGGCAAATAAAATATCTATCTATCTATCATTTACAGGTCACACCTAATTTTGGTTCATTTATGGTTGTAGTTAATAAAGATGGCAGTGTCAGAATACCCAAGTGTTCAAAAGCCGCTCTGCAATTTTCTCTATAAGTAGTCGAAAAATGCTTTGGCAATAACTTGATCTTCCCCATATGATAATTGTGTATTTGAGATGACTGTGGCATAGTGGGTAATAGGTCATTTTAAGTATTGGTTTAGTTACCGTTTCCACTACTTTATGTAGAGCAAAGATATTCCTCCTAAGTTTTATCGCGTGATTTTCACAGTGAACGTTCTACACCAACTTGTTGCCTATAAGTAAACCCAAAATTTTCACCGATTTTGTAGATTCAGAAGTTTCCGGATGTTTTAAAGTGAAAATCATCTCTTTGGTTTTAGATGGATTTAACGGTAGTCCGTTGTACCGAAACCAGTTTGTTGTCTGTTGAACATGCAAAGTTGATTTATTTATTAACTCAGTATATGTTTCTGCTGTGAAGAAAAAAGTCGTGTCATCAGCGTATAGAATTTTTTTAAATCGTCTAATTTAAAGATGTCATTTAAAATATAAGAAATAAAACTGGTCCTAATATGAAACCCTGTGGGACCACAATCTTTATTTCTATCGGATTGGGCTTTTCTTGGTTTATATTCACTGTTTGCAGTTTATTGGTTAGATACAATTTAATAATTTTAATTAACTTTTCATCAAAGTGACACAAGATTTCATGCGGTACACAATAAATGCCTTTGTAAGATCACAAAACACAGCATGCGCGTATTGATCGCTCTCAAAAGTATTTAATATGTTTTTCACCAACTCTATCATTGCTCCATTTGTTGAGTGATTTTTCCTAAACCCATACTGTCCCTCATTATAAAATTCATTTATTTCCATGTGATGGACGATTTGATTTTTAAGGACTTTCTAGTATTTTAGCAAATATTGGTATCACCGATATTGGTCTAATCTATGTTGGTGATTTCAAATAACCTAATTTTTTTATGTATTGGACCACCCTTGAGTGTTTTAGTATTTTTGTAATGATTTTGGTATTTATTTCGTACATGTCCCTCCTATTAGTATGCGAAATTTCATTTATAATTGTGCGAACATCATTAATGGAAACCTCTTCTATCGGGAACGGATGCGAGAGCTCATATGAAATGTCCTTCATAAGTCGCGGTATATAGATTTCTTCTCAATAACTATACTACGGAACGTGTATGGTATACATGTTTTATTTTTACATCTATTTATGCTAGAGTATGATATCCCACGTGGCTTGAACTTTATTTAACGCGCTTCGTATACTTTATTTGTCGTGCTTCTTATTTCGAGTGGCTATTGAATCAATTGGAATCAATGGCTGGTTACATGGGCCATTGTAACCAGCTACTTTTATAACCTACCACAAATAGTTGTAACCAGTTTACAACTATTTGTGCAAGACGAATGACTAATATCAAATAAATAATTACTTTATATATTATATTGAAAGCCTAGTGTCAACTCATCACTAACTATATAACTTTAACTTAATATAAGTATAGTGAGATCTTGTAAAGTACCTTTAATTTCAGGTTTGATTAATTTTCGTGTGTTTTGGTTTGCCATTTTTTTATCTTTTGAAGACATAATTCCGCTTTTCATAATTTTAAATTGTCATTATGTCATGTTAATTGTTATATACTAATAATAAATATGTTTATTGCCAAACAAATTATAACAACTTTAATAACAATGGGAATATAAAAAAATATGTTGGCAATGTGTGTTCCAGTGCAGTGGAATGGCATTTAACTGGTTTTCAGCAAAAACCGTTATCCATTTTTTAATAATTTTGTTATACGATAATTGAAATAATCGGCTAAAAACTAAACTATACATAGCGAATAACGCACACACAAGCGTTTAACATATTTGATATAGCTTCTGAATGTACACTTTAAGTTCATCAGTTTTCCTATTTTGAATTTCCGCGCAGATGACTTAAAGCTAGAGAAAGTCACAAATTCGTTATGAATATTTTTATTTTCACGTTATTAGTACACATTATGTACACAATCAAATGTGACTAGGTAATTAGTAAGAATATTTAGTAACTGATATAATATTTTTTTTTATTATAAACAAAACATTTTCAAAATTTATTATTTTAAATTTCAAAATTTATCCCCAAACAAAATTAGTAATATGCCCGTCAATACAAAACATATATTAAATAAAAAAAAAATTATGTAAATACTGTCATATTGATATAAAAATATATAGAAAGTAAAAACTCCGCCACACCATCTTTCATATACTCAGTTATGTACCAGCAATTAATTAACAGGCGCCTATAGACGGAACTAGATTCCAATACTTATCGTTGTAAACGGAAAGCATTTCTCTGGAGCTGAACAATTCTGTCACTAAATTAGTTCTGTTATTAAAAAGGTTTAAATATTATATGCTTTTATCAGGTTTAACGGATTTAATCTTACAGACGAGCACTAAAGAAGTGGAAATGTTTCACGCAAATTTTATATTGCACTGCGAGCATTCTGTTACTACTTTTTATTCCTGCAATATTCCGACATGCGTTCCACACTTTTGAATTTAATACCCTCTCCAAAATGCTATACACGCAAAGCTAAGGCTATAGTTAATCCTAGCAAAAATATTTTAATGAAAAACAATATCACTCAAATCATTATCTAATAAGGTTTATTCGAAAGATTTATACAAAGAGGTTCCTGGGTATGACAAAACGTTTGACCTTTAAAGCTGGTAACGCCGGTGCATATACGATGTGAAGCGTAGTAATAAAACAAGACGAGCAATAGTGTGGGCCCTTGGTGCACGGCAAGATAAGCAAAGCACAGCAAGATTTGAGAAACCGTGAAACATGAATTTTATACCTTTCATGTAGCACGTACATAGATTAGTATATGAAAGATGAAAAAAAAGTAACGGCGATTTGGAATGGCACACTATTATTTTAAGAAAATCTAGTTGTGTCTTTACTTTTATGTTATTTATAAAACAACATTGATAAAATGTAGACTCGTTGTTTTATACTGTTAAGTTATTAGCAATAAAAACAATACTGCAAAATTCATAGAGAATTTGGCTGATTAATTGAGTAGACTGTTATACGTGGTGTACAGAAATGTAAAAAGTACTTAATTTTTTTAAGTAATTCAGTTAATATAATGTAAACCGATTGCTTAAACCTAACAAAGCAAAATAAGATTGCTAAAATCCTGTTTTTAAAAAAATATATTTACGCAAGATTCTGTTTTTGGATTTTCATTAAGTCAATTGGAATATTTACATATGTGTATAATTTTACAATGCTTATATAAATTCCTATCGATTATTAAATATAATACATTATTATATTACAATATATGTCTTACATCACAGTTAATAAATTTGTATAATATACATTTTGTTATAATAGACATAGAAATATTTCTGAATCAATTTGAACTTATTCCATGAATTCATTTATTTTAAAAGAAAATTCTTTTCGTTAGAAGGAAAATAGTTAAATAAGCAATTTATAGTTTACATTAAGTTATAATTTAGCACCATCTATTGGATTTTGTATTTAAATATTAATTGTTAGTGATTTATGAATTATAATTAACAAAACATATTTCATTTAATCTGTTATATTTCTGACGACAAATTAATGAGATCCAAAATGAAAATTTAGATATACTAGTAGCTGTTTATTGTCCTATATATGAAGCCATGAGAACCAGATTAGACGTATTGTCGGTTGAGTTTTTGGCAAATATGTTCATTGTAGGGGCTTTGTTTAACACTGACTTTGTTGTACTGACGATAGGAATATCTGAATAGAGCCGATAATCCGAATGCGTCAACATCCAACAATAAAACATCTTAGGATATGTAAAAGAAATCCAGATGTGAGGAAAAAAAAACTAGGGCGAGGAATACTTATTTACTCGCGTAATTTAAGCGCATATTTTCTGAAATCTAATTTTCATTTTGAATTTTATTTTACTCTACATACTTTAAAATTTCACACAGGCGCATATATAGATTTTTTACTTGCACCTTTTCTAATGCTAGCGGATGTATGTGTCTATTACTCCGGTTAAGCAACATAGATAAATCTAAGAAAGGCCCTAATAGTTTCTTGCAATTAGTGGTCTCCTAAATACTTTTAGTTTTTATTGGATAAATAATTCTAATATGAACATATCTTAATAAAAAGATAAATCCTTTTAAAGTTCTTATTTGGTGTAAAGAAAGCATATTTCATGCTTTTTGTATATAGAAATTGATATCAGGAATAATTGTATATTCTATTACTTGGCTAATAGCTGATTGCGCTATAAAACAAAAAAATATGTATATATAATATAAATACAAAATAAATAGTTTACGCTTTCTTATAGGTTACATTACTATTACTTTTTTTTTCTTTTTTTCATGTAATAAAATATAGTCTAAAATCTTACATTACGGTGCTGCTGGAAGTACTACCAGTACTCGCATTATTATTATTACTACTAGAATTCTGTTCGTCAGCTGGTTTTGTATACAAAATATTCGCGGATAAAACTAATGGAAATTGTAAGTTTTGTGGAAAGGTTAGTAGTGTGACCTCTTCGCTCTTATTTAGAGCTAACCTATGGATGCCAGACGTTTGTAGGTAGGTAATTTGACGTTGTTGATTTAATGAGTATACCGTAACCCTGATGAGAACATGACGTATCTAAAAATAAATAACAAGCATAAATAATATTTTTAAACTAAGAAAATATTTAAACATCTTTTAACCAACGATGAGGATTCGAAGAGTATTAAGCTTGATATTCAGACTTGCGATTTTACAACTTGTGATGTGATGTTACAAAAATGTGATGTGTCAATTCGATTTTTATCCAATTTGTTATAAGTCGTTAAAAATATATATACTGTAGGTTTACTTTATTATTCATTCAATTTTGAATATTTTAATGTATAGTTTTATATGTACACTAAAATATATATACTCTAAAATACCTCTTACTCTTACTTAAAGAACCAGAAACAAATAGTAAACATAAACGGCAATCAAGCCTGCCACGAACGATTAAACGAGGAATACCACAAGGACCAATTCTTGGTCCTTTATTATTTATTTTCTATATAAACTATTTGCCAAATTATTTAAAGTCTAATGTTCTTATGGGCGCGGATGATAAAACATTGGCAGTGGCCCATCCAGACAAGTGATGAAGCCAACAAACGTACGCACTCTTGTCATAAAAAATGCTAGAGATTGGTTTATTCAAAATGAATTAGTACTAAACAGGCGGAAAACAGCCAGAATGGCATACACGATGGATAAACGGAAAACACAACATGTGCTATCGAAAGCAGAAGAATGGCAAAAACCACCTATCATACATTATTTGAGATGAGGGCGTCCTACGCCTCTCATGAAATTTGGGACCATACCACCCATCTTAAAGATATACTGCAATTGCAAAAAAAGGCAATACGTGCAATAGAAAGCCATTCTAATATGACACCATGTAAACATAGGACTGCAACGTTGAGAGAAAAGAGGGAACACATTCATACACATAATACCAGAGCGAAAACAAACTTTGAGGTTCTTAGGCTTTGTGCACCCGAGTACCTCCATAGGGGATACGGACTGTACAATATTTGTCCCTAAGTATGGAAGTTGCTAAATAAAACGGCTTTCAAGAGTAAACTGAGATATCACCTGATAAATCACCCAATATATGGATTAGAGGCAATAAAGAACACGTTCTAACCGAATATTACTTATATTTTGCTTTATTCATGTGTGATATTTTAAGTATATGTGCATTGTTATTGACACAGACTAAACAGCCATAATAAATATCTATCTATATCTTATTTTATATCTTGTTTTTCTATATCTTGTTTTATAATATTGTACTGGAATCGAGCTGTCCCACTATAAAAATTTAGAGTAACCAAATTATAGGTATAATTGTTTTCTGATCCAGTTTATGTGATCGGTTTGAGGCGAATTGCGTGCGGTGCAAGTTCATGACTTTCTTAAATTAATGTATGTATGATCGTATTACTATTATTTAATAATTAGCTAAATTAATTATTTCGAAAACTGCGTATTGACATTATGGAACGTCAAATTGGCTTAAAAAAGACCAAGGAAGGGTAGATGTGTTGCTAGCATTGGTGGTAGTTTCGTCAGTACCCTTTGATATTCACTAAGTATCATTGCAATCAGTTAATGAAAACTAATCGCTCTGCTAAGTGTACACCTTGGCTCGTTCAGACCATTTTGAAAATTGTCTATATAATGCACACATGCATTATTATTATTATAAAGATCTTATAAACTTTAGATCTTATAAGCTTTTAGAATGCAGTTATGACGAAATAACACCTCATGAGATAAACCACTAAGCTGCCAACTCATCTCAACAAACGAGAATGATAAGGAACTTTAACAATCAAAGTTACCTTTTGTAATTAGCACCTCTAATTCATCCCTAAGTATTGGCATAAACGCGCTATACCGCGGATTAAATTAATGTATGCATGATAGTATTACTTTAAGTGGTATATAACTATTATTTAATAATTAGGTAAATTAATTATTTCAAAAACTGCATATTGACGTTATGGAACATCAAACTGGCTTAAAAAAGACTAAGACGTATATAACAATGATTTAATATTACTTTTTTGAATATCGTTGTATTGGCCCCGTAATATCTAATGTATAAAATTGTTGTAGACAGGTGACCAAAAATTGTACATTAGACATTATACATTAATTATTTAATAATTAGATGAATTCATTATATCGAAAACTCCATATTGACGTTATGGAACATCAAATTGATTTAAAAAGGACCAAGGAAGGGTAGATGCATTTCTGCCATAGGTCGTAGTCTCCGTCAGAACCCTCTGTTATTTACTAAACATCATTGCAATCAGTTAATGATAACTCATCGCTCTGCTAAGTGCACCACCTTGGGGCGTTCAAACCAATTTGAAAATTGTCTATATAATGCACACATGCATTATTATTACAGAGATCTTATAAACTTTTAGAATACAGTTATGACGAAATAACACCTGATGAGATAAACCATTAAACTGCCAACTCATCTCAACAAATAAGTATTATAAGGAACTTTAACAATCAAAGCCTACCTTTGGTTATTAACACCTCTAATTCATCCCTAAGTATTAGCAGATACTAGGGATACTGCTAATTCTTAGGGAATAATTAATTTACCTCATTATTAAATAATTATTATTTACGTCTTAAAGTAGTACTATCATACATACATAAATCTAATAAATTTTTTTCTATTTTAATAGCGTCTAAAATAAATATACCTTTAGTTTAACTTTTATACTAAATTGTTTCTAAAATAGGTTACTAAATTTGTTTACTACAAGTAGTTTCATCTTTCTCAATCCCATTTTTAATCTTGAGATATTGGGGGCCTACGTCTTGCGCAGTACCATTTTATTACATCTTCTGTTTAATATTTTTCTGGATTTTATTCACTATTGTTTTGATCCTTCAGGATGTTCCGGTTAATACTATTTTGAGTGTAATAACGGTTTTACATCAATTACCAACATGGATTGAAAAAAGATAAAAAATACAACTACGTGGATATAGTTTTTTTTAGTGTAATGATCAATAATAACACCAAATAAATCATATTCTTAATTTAAATATTATTTCCTTTAAAAAATAATGAACTTACCGTTTGTAAGCTCAATAACTGTTCAAATTCTGGCCGATGATTTCGTTTAACACTCACTGATCGCTCATCAGCGATCATAATTAAATCTAATCCATAATGGAATCCTGTCCATCGCCACATATGTCTGTCAGCTGATGCTAAAGTTCGTCCACATCTAGTCACAAAATGAAAAAATATTTTATTCTCCTGAACATACCACTTATATACACTTAGAAGATTATACCCCATTTTATACACATTCAGGAAGTCGCGAACGATGAAACCTGAACAAAGGAATATCCAATACACTCATTTGCGCAATAATATCTTATTACCACTTTTTCACATAAGTTCCAATTTATGAAGAACTTCATTGATGAAATTATATCAAACAACTTCTCGTCTTCATCTACGTTTATTTAGAATTACTTTTAGCCAACGTTTTCGGGAACTAGGCCCATTATTAAGTTAAAAAATCTGCACAACGTCTAAAAATCATGTTTTAATTCGTCAAAAACACATATAAAATAAATTATGATTAAAATTTTTACCAATTATTTGCGTGTTAACTGTTCGTGCCTCCAGTTTGTCGAACACTGAATCCTTATTGTTGAAGGCGCTAAGGAACAGTATTCCCGCGTTTACCTTAGTGGCATTTTAATATCTTATGAAGGTAGCATTTGGCGACTACTTCACAAATTGACTGAACTGGTACGCGATTCTTTGAGACTCCAATTCAGTATTCGGCAATATGAAGATAGGCATGACAATATAATTGTGATTTATAGTGTGGAGCTGGTCATGACTGTATCTTCACTTTGCCGAAGACTGAATTGGAGGCTTAAAGAATCACGTCTATTTGAGAAGTAGTTACCAAATGCTACCATCATAAGGTATTAAAATGTCACATAAGTAAACGCGGAAATACTGCTTCTTGGTGCCTTTAACGATGCGGATTCAGTGTTCGACAAAATGGAGGCATGAACAGTTGACACTCAAATAATAGGTAAAAATTTTAATCATAATTTTTTAATATGTGTTTTTGTCGAATTTAAACATGATCTTTAGACGTTATGCACAATTTTTTAGCTTGATAATGGGTCTCGTTCCCGAAATCGTTCGCTAAATGTAATTCTAAATATACGTAGATGAAGACGACGTTATTTGATATAATTTTAATATGTAATGGTCCACGACACTATAGATGTTTTAATTCTTTGTTGAAACCTTTAATAGGGTTACTGAAGGGAAAGAGAAAGCAGCTTGGGAAGCCTTGAAAGTTGTTCACCATTTTTTAGGTAATCGAAGAGCTGAAAATTACTATCCAGTTATTAATAACTTCGTAAGACATACTAAGCATCACGTTGTAATTATATCCACTCGACTACTCGTTTCCAAGCAGTTTTAGTGGTATGAGCACAGAGACCAGATGACACAGACCGCTCACATCAAGAAGTTTTAGTAATATGAAGAAAGTATCAGGGCATGTTGAATTCTATGCTTGTAAACTATGTTGGAATATCATGTCATGAGAGATGCCATCATGAGCATCTCACATCATAAGAGAGAATATCATGAGAGATGCCCCAGAAGTAGATTACAACAAAGAAAAAACAAAAAAAAGGAGGGTCAACTAAATAGTTAAATATGTAAGCACCCGAAGGAAAAAGTTCCTTACACATTCGTACATATGCTATAAGCAAATTGAAACCAAGAGAGAGCTAACTAACATTTTCTGAAGTCTTACTCATGGTCACAATTGGGCTAGAATTGGCTATTGTAAAGAAACGGGACAACTTTCATTTTTTGTAGGTCCATGTTATTACTAATAACACATCTACACTCGTTGAGTTTTTGTAGGTCCATTAATACAATAGGTCGATACAAATTAATACATTGTACGCGATAATGTTTTTTAAGAGAAAAGTGGAGCTACCTTTGAACAAATTATGAAAAAACATAAATGCAAATTAAAAATAAGAGGGACCCGAAGAGAAACTCAAAAAAGTAATGTTTAGTACTTAATTCCATAGAATAACAGAGATCGGAACATAAAATCTGAGGAACACCATATTTAATTCTTAATTTCAAGATGTTATTTTGAAATTTTAAAAATAATCCCAGTTTTCTGCCTTCATAATTAAACTACAAAATCTTACCTTAAAGCTAGTCCCAAGAACTGTTCATCCGTACACTCCTCAGGGCCTTTGTCCTCGTTTTGATTAATTTTTAACACATATTTCCAACCATACAATATCACTCTATCGATCCACGATTTTGGTATGATGTTGTCTCTTAATATAAGTTCAACGTCCATATTATGCGAAATTAAATGTTGAACACGTAGGGCACGGAAGACACGTTGATATCGATTGCCTTCCTCAGTCAGAAGGAATGGTACATCACCTGAAATCATAACAGAAATTAATCAATCTCGTAAATATGATTTTTTACTGAGCATAGACTAGTATCGGCCAAGAATAATCTATTTAAATTTGTGCAATGAATTTTGAGATAAGGCTTATTAATCTGGGATTGTTACTTATCTCCTTTCTAAACATGTATAATCAAATGTTAAAGCATTCTATAATACAGCGTAACTTATTAAACACCAAATGGTTCTTTATGGATTAAAACCTAAACTATTTTGTAAACAAGTTTGCATTATAATCAGGCGAAAATCAGTAACAATATTTACAAAGCGCCAAGTTTTTAAATTATTATATCAGATATATTTAAAGATTTACCATTTCTGTCGGAAAAAAATAAAGTTATGTCCCTCGATGTGGGAACCTCATCTTCGGAATGTAATTGTAGATACATCCACTGCGTGAGAGTTACGTATAGTGTAATTTCCGTTTTCATTACACACAAGCCTGGATGGCCAACCAGCACCTATTAATTGAATATCAAAAATTTATGTCATTTTATATCTGCAATGTAAAAATTATTTCAGTTTGTGCAAGGAAATAAGCTCTTAAAGACAACGTCAAATAATCGTTTTAGCTTATTTTCGAGCTTAATGTTGTAGATATAAGTTCAGAGATCCGCACTGGAAAAATTATAAGTCAAATTTAAAAAATTATAATTTACATGATTAAACAAAGGTACTAAACCGTAAAAAATAACCGTAATAAAATTATTTCATAAAGCGTGTTGTTTAGTTGATTGTATTTAATTGTACACCTTTCGCACAAAAAGTGTATTACTTACGATATGAAATATTAAAAAAAAATAAGCAGAAAAAATGTTTTACAATTAAATTTCTGTAATATTTATGTTTCGTGAAAGTTTAATATTAGTATTTATTTAATAATTGTGTTTATACAATAAGTTTTTCGGGTTCTACAGTATACACTATTATACTGTAGAAACCGTAGATTTAGTTTACAAAATTCCGCCATTGCAACAGTCACTGCAATGCCAAAATTGAGAATTTCTCTCGTAAATGCAAATTGTAGTAAATCAACAACAATTCTATTAAAACTCACTGAAAGAATCTGTTTTAGAACAATAAATGTAGTTTGGAGTAACTGAATGTAATATAGTAATACAGATGCACCTTGAAAATGTGGTATCGTATTTAATATCATTCGAGCTGCTGATTGAGTTTGTTCTTTACAAATAAAACATGTACATGGTAGGAAAAATCTAAATATTAGGTAGTTCAAGAAAGGCCTAAAAGAGATGCGCGAAACTTTAAACATTATTACTGATATAAAAAAATAATCCAACAGAGGAAATCAAGAGACTATAACATCGTCAAAATGAAATAAACTGTTGAAAGCTACTAAAAAAATGATAATAGATTCATAGAAGCATAGAATAATAAATTAAAAGCAGACTGGGAATTCATAAATAGCCAAAGAATTAATGAAATAAATATAAAAACAAAAATAATATGATATTGGCGCTCAATAAATATTCAAGTTCAATAAATATTTTATTGCAATCGAAGCTAAGATAATGAGCAATCTATTGAAAACTGGCATGGATCCTTTTTAAAATATGCAAAATGTAAAATCTAAATTCACATTCAAGGAGAACCTTATTTAATGAAATGAAAGACGTTATAAATAAACTAAAATCTGGTAATTCCCTGAATATTTATAACATCATTGTATAGGGTCAATGTATGTATTGTAACATCGAACATTATAACATCAATGTATGTACTCTTTTTGGCAAGTAAAATTATGTACTCTTGCTATATAAAATGAGTGGACAATTTTTGAAAGAAATGTAATCTTTTTGGACTGGGCCGAGTTGGTATCCCTACCAATGTAATGATAAAGGTGTAAAAAATCATGTCATAATTCCTCTCACTAAATTGTTCAACCAAAGTGTTTATAGTTTGTATACATACGGATTGTCTAAACATAAAGCTCATATCAAAGATGCTTAAAGCGGCAATGAATAATCAACTATCAACGTACTTAGAAAATCAACGTACAAAATATAATATTATAACTGTATTCCAGGATGGATTTAGAAAGAGAAAGTTTACACCAGCTGCTATAAATGACTTGGTAGACTATATTTATGAAGAATTTAAAAACAGTTAATGTCTAATTTTTATGACCTAACTAAAGCAATTGACTGTGCAGATATATTTATAGACAAAATAATGAAGTATGGTGTAAATAGAATTAGGTTTAATTTAATGAAGTCATTTATTCAAAAAGAGGTTACAAGTTAGAATAATGGAATGTCAGAGATTTTGGGAAATATGGAATACCATAAGAGTTCAATGTACGCCCAATTCTGTTTTTACCCCCAATTCGGTTTTTTGTACGGTTTTCATTTAACATGTTTTTCAAAAAAAATTCTAGATCTTTTTTTGACTGTTTCACGATCGCATGTGATGTAAGCATTGTTAAAGAAGTGCTGCAAATTAACAAGCCTAGCTTAGAAATCTGTTCGTGCCGATGTGTGTGTACATATGTTTGTGTTGACATGCGTATCAGTTAATAAAAGTTTACTTAAATGCATTACAAATTTTACTGTATAAATATTATTTGTGCAATATGAAATATATTTCGGAAAATTCCGTTTTCTTATTGATACAAGCAATGTAGAGCAATTTATATTAGTCTTTTGTCTAGTTTCAATAAAATTGAATGTGTTTTGTAAAAGTTTTTTGTATTGATGCATTTTATTTTTGCAATGTTAGATGAAATAATATTTTATAGCGTTAAGGGAATAAAGTAAGCTGTACACATTTTTCTATTAGAACAGTTGTTCATATTTTTTTGTTTTTTCAGAAAAATGTCCAAAACTGCAAAAAACAACGCAAAGCTATTTCTTTAGAAATGAAAATCGAAATTTTACATCGCCTTCGAAATAGAGAAGGTTCAACGTCTTTAGGTAGAATTTTCGAATTTTCGGAACTAAGCGACAGTAAGAACTATTAAGAGAAATGAAGCTACAATTAGGAAATCTGTAGTTTCTGGAATGAAACTGCTTGCTAAATTTTCATCATACACTAGAGATTCTATTAAAGAAAAAATGGAAAAAGCGCTGATAATTTGGATAGAGTAAAATAGTCAAAAAAACGATACCAGTAGACGGAAACACCATCACGCAAAAAGCAATAAGAATATATAAAAAGATAAAGGAACAAGAAGCTTCTACATCGACGTAATCAACTCATGATAACAACTTTTCTGCAAGCACAGGTTAGCTAAATGGGATTTAATGAAAGGTATGCACTTCATAACGTAAAGATCAAGGGCGAAATTGCTTCTGGAGATGAAACGGCTGTTAAAGAATTTCCTCCAAAATATGTAAAATAATTGCCGATGGTGGATACGTTCCAGATCAGGTCTTTAATGCGGACGAAACTGGTCTTTTTGGAGGAAAATGCCGAATAGAACATATCTGGCCAAATCGCATAATAGTGTTGGTGGTTTTAAACCACAGAAAGATCGAGTAACCTTTTTATTTTGCTGCAATGCTTCAGAAGACCGGATACTGAAACCTTTGTTTGTCAATCGTGCACTTAAACCTCGAGCAATGAAAAATATCGATTTTGATACATTACCGGTTAATTGGATGGCAAATAAAAAAGCGTAGGTAACAACTAATATTTTTACCTAATGGTTCAATAAACCATTATGTAAAAATATCATAATGGATATACTAGTTCCATTATGATACTAGTATATCATAATGGAACTAGAAACTAAAATAAATATGAATGAAAAAAGTCTGAAATTCAAAGTTCTTCTCATTATAGATAACGCACCTGGTCACCCAAAGTTGACACATGGAAATGTACGAGTTTTGTTGCTGCCACCAAATACGACATCCCTAATACAACCACTGGACCAAGGGATTATCGCAACATTTAAAACTTTTACATCAAGCGAACATTTCAACATATTTTAGAAACCAAGGACAAGGATAAAACCCTTACAGTAATTGATGCCTGGAAAAAGTTTTCTATTAAGGATTGCGTAATACATGCTGATTTAACTTTAGCTGAATTACGTCCGTCAACCTTAAACGCATGCTGGGCCAGAATGTGTTAAAAGTAACAATTATGTGGCTTCAAAAACGAACGAGTATTCCTCTATAATCACTAATCACTTTGGCTCACATAGTTGGTGGAGAGGGTTTTGATCACTTGGATGTTGAAGACATTGTTGAACTGCTAGGTGATAAAGTTCTTAGCGAAGACGAAATAATATTTCATAATATTTCAAGTGATGATAATGATTTTCAACGAATTCTTCGCAAACGACCGCGCCTTATGTCTGATGATGATAGCGAATAAAGTTATAGTTTATTCACTGGACTGGACTGTGAATAAAGTTATAGTTTATTTACGTTTTTTTATCTTGGATTTTTTATTTTAATTTTGTTTTATTTTCTCTTTAACAATTAAATTAAATGTATTAAATTTGTGTTTTTATAAAAACTTTGAATATTACATACATAACTGTTTTTAACCCTTTTATTTAACTCATTTTTAACTGGTTTTAGGGATAGGGAACCAATCACCTACTTTTCCATATATACAACGTTTTTTTACATGGTTTTGTCTAGAACGTATCTAATGTGTAAAAACAGAATTGGGTGTATTAATATAAATTACTTGCCAAATGTAACTACTCCAAAAATTGTACTCTTTGCGGATAATACATCTTCTACATATAGAGCTAGGACTGAATCATTGTTGAACTCAAACATGTAAATTGCTACAATCTGTATCGGAAATTGGTTTCTAACTAATAAATTATGTGTGAATGATACAGAATCTCAATCAATGATATTGTAACAGAAAAACTTTATCCCTCATATTAATTTAGTTTTATTAGTTAGCTTCCAAGTATATTTAACGTTCGAGCATCATTTTTTGTATCTTTTATGAAGAGAACTAAAACCAGGGACGTACGCAGAAAAAAAATCGGGGGTGGTGGGGGGTTAGAAAACTTTGTTTAAAAAACATTTCAACTTTGACTAAAAACCTCCTGACAAGTATAATTACGACTTTGCTTACATTTCGGGGTTAAACCTCCAAAACACCCTCTGCGTACGCGCCTGAGTAAAACACTTTAAAAGGGAACCATTAATAATTAATCATGTCTAACTAGAATTATTCTTTATACATAGATTTAATGTTTATCTGCGCGAGCTATTTATAGGGTAAAAACACTTTCGTTTTATCTGACAGGAGGGCTAAATAGCTCGATTGCAGAGCTCCGTGAGGTTGCGCATATCAAATAGCCTACTGTCCGTGGATCTTAAGCACGGCAATTTGCGGCAACAGAAATAGATACTGAACCCTTTTTCAATAAGTAAAAAAATAGAAAAGAAATAAAATCCTTCTAGAATATTTTGGCTACACGGTCGGATTAGCGTGGCTACCATCATTGGATCCGCCAAGTCACAGCACAACCATATAAAATAGCCGGGTTTGAATTTAGAGCGTTAGTTCCCAAGTGAAATTAATAATAGAAATTAAAAGCAAAAGTAATAGATAAATTTGGAAAATTCTCAGAAAATCCGTTTCTCAGAAACATTTGGAAATTCAAATATTTAAGTTTCATTTCAAATTTATATATGGTTGGAAAAAATACCAATATATTAATTCAATTATTTCTTTGTGAATAAAAATATTTCAATACTTCAAGCTCACTAACACTAATACAAATAAGTTTTATTAAATGATTCTCAATATATTGATTTTTGCTGCATGATTTAAGTAAACATTGATTTGCAGTATTTATATTTATCTGTGGATGGATTACAAAATGTACGGGTGGAGAATTAATGTTTATACGACTAGATTAAATCAAAATTGTTTTGTGTTTTATTATATTGTTAGCAATGCGACCACCTCATAAACTATTCAAATAAAAGTAGTATTTATATTTTTCTAACGAGTAAAATAATTTTTTAAACTCCTACGACCCCGGTTTCTATTAACAGAGGGCGCTGAATCTGTTGATTGAATTTCTTTCTCAGGGTAGTCTCCCAGCTAATAAATTATGTACAAAACTAAAGTTATAATATTTTCATTAAAAAGTCCGCTAAATTATAATAAAAATCGTGAATATTGTGACTTTTTAGCTGTTCATATTGACACCAAGCTCTTATGGCACTAAAATGGTTGATAAACTTTCGTCAATATGGTACTTGATATTAAATCTTGTTAAAATTGTCTCTGAACACGGTGATCGTCTAACACTCTCGTACGATTGCATCATAAGCAAATAATTGTATTGGTCACTCTGCAGATATTTGCCGTGCAGAGACGTGCGATAAGAAATATATTAAATAGGAAATACTTAAGTTTATACATAAAATTCCTAGCTATAAATATTTGAATGACTAAAATGTATTAAAGCATATAAAAGTAAATAATCCTGCATATGAGATGAATTTAAACAATCATGATTGTAATACACGAGAATCAATTAGTATAGTACCTATGTATTTTGAAGAAACTAATGAATTTTAATATTATATTACTATTACTTGTTTATGTTATTATTTAATATTTTAGTGACGAGTGCAAACTTATGTATATATTTTTATTATTGTGTAGTATTGGTATATCACAATAAAGTTCTAGTCCATTCTGTAGATTGAGACACCTACCAAACTACTCCTACAGAATACTCCACTATATCAAAAAGCAATTACTCTTAGGTCATAGATTTAACTGAAATCAGTCATTTAAAAGTCGCAAATACTTTTATCTATTCGACGAAAGACCGAAACAAAAAAGTTGTCGAAACGAGAAAAATACCTGGTAAAACATTGAAAGAAATACACAACACCTTACCAAGGACAAAACTTGACCTATAGACCTTTAGAAAAAAGAGCAAATTATATTGTTATTTACATTATTCATATATACGTACATGTTGATTGCTGACTTGTAAGTTTTTCAAAATTAGTTTTGAATAATTCTATCATGTAACAGATCACTAAATCATATAATCCAGACAGAAAAATCTCAGTTTATGGACTTTGTAAATTTCTTACAATACAAATATTTATTTAATGTTATACTAACGTAATTCTTACCTCCATAAGCGGTTGGGGTATACTTTTCAAATCGTTTAAATTATTCGTGTAGTACATCATAAGATTGACGAGGAACCATTGAATACACGAATCTCGTAATTTCAAATCACCATATTGGCAGGCGGCCTCGTAATAATTAAGTGCAGTATGCGGGTTTATCGTTTCTAACATTACTTCACTACAGCGATCAATTAAACCTAGATATTGTATGAAATATTAAAACCAAATGAATTTATAATAGGTGCGTAATATCAGTAATCATACCAGCAAATGTCTTAAAAAAGGCTTGTTAAAGATGTATGGCGCCATGTCACCCATTATTATAAGGGATCATCAGGATCCTCTTTAGCCGTCATAAGTAGTATGACGGCTTTCAAATCCTATGCTTACTCAGCTGGTTTTAGAAATGAAATTCGTAATATGAATTATTAATTTTTTCAATGCAACTAAGTTTACATGGAATATATATGTTTATAATGTTGCTTATCTAGCATTGTTGCTATATAGATATTACACACTTTTTGTGAGAAATAGGTCCGATTAAGGCAATGTTGACAAATGAAGACAAGTATACAGTCATTGGGTCTCGAGCCTGTGAGAAGTAGGTATGATTAGGGCAACAATATACATACGAAGACGACTAAATCATTGGAACCCTTCACCAACTATTTTCTCTCTTTCATGCAGCCATGGAGCATGTATGTGTAATGTAAGCAAACTTAGATATTAATTTATAATAGGTGAATAATATAAGTAATCACACCAGCAAACGTCTTAAAAAAGGTTTATTCAAGATGTATGGCGCCATTTCACCCATTATTATAAGGGATCACCAGCATTTTTTTATCAGTAGTATTACGGCTTTGAAATCCGACACATTGAGCAACAAGCCCGCTGGTTTGAGAAATGAAATTCGTAATATGAATTATTATTTTTTTGAGTGCAACCAAGTTCACATGGAATATTTGCTGTTTATAATGTTGCATACCTAATATTGTTGATATGTAGAAATTACACACTTTTTGTGCAAAGTAGGTACGATTAAGGCAACGTTGACAAATGAAGACAACTATACAGTCTTTGGGACCCCTAACCACTAATTTCTCGAGCCTGTGAGAAGTAGGTATGATTAGGGCAACATTGTACAAACGAAGTGGACTAAGTCATTGGAACCCTTAACCAGCTATTTTCTCTTGTTAATGCTGCTATGGACCGCATACCACTTAAATATAGAGTAAATGGAAGTGTATCTGTTTGTAATGTAAGCAAATTTAGATATTAATTTATAATAGGTGCGTAATATCAGTAATCATACAAGCAAATGTCTTCAAAATTTTTGCTGGTATGATTACTGATATTACGCACCTACTATAAATTAATATCTAAGGTTGCATTTACTCTATATTTAAGTGTTATGAGGTCCATGGCTGCATGAACAAGAGAAAATAGCTGGTTAAGGGTTCCAATGACTTAGTCGTTTTCGTTTGTACAATGTTGCCCTAATCATACCTACTTCTCACAAGCTCGATAAATTAGTGGTTAAGGGTACCAATGACTCTATAGTTGTCTTCATTTGTCAACGCTGCCTTAATCGCAAAAACCTACTTCTCACAAAAAGTGTGTAATATCTATATATCAACAATGTTAGGTATGCAACATTATAAACGGCAAATATTCCATCTACACATGTTGTTCATATTACGAATTTCATTTCTAACACCAGCGGGCTTCTGGTTCTGTGTGTAAGTATCGGATTTCAAAGCCGTGATACTACTGAAAAAGGATGCTGATGATCCCTTTTAATAATGGGTGAAATGGCGCCATACATCTTGAACAAGCCTTTTTTAAAGACATTTGCTGGTATGATTACTGATATTACGGACCTATTATAAATTAATATCTAAGGTTACTCACATTACAAGCAGATACAATAGCATTTACTCTATATTTAAGTGTTATGCGGTCCGTGGCTGTATGAACGAGAGAAAATAGTTGGTTAAGAGTTCCAATGACTTAGTCGTTTTCGTTTGTGTAATGTTCCCTTATCATACCTACTTCTCAAACGCTTGAGAAATTAGTGGTTAGGGGTCCCAATAACTCTATAGTTCTCTTCATTTGTGAACGTTGCCTTAATCGTACCTACTTCTCACAAAAAGTGTATAATATCAATATATCAACAATGTTAGGTACGCAACATTATAAACAGCTAATATTCCATGTAACTTGGTTGCATTCAAAAAAGTAATAATTCATCTTACGAATTTCATTTCTAAAACTAGCGGTCTTGTGGTCCAGTGTATAAGCATCGGATTTCAAAGCCGTGATACTCCTGATAAAGAGGATGCTGATGATCACTTAGAATAATGGGTGAAATGGTGCCATATATCTTGAACAAGCCTTATTTTAAGACATTTTCTGGTATGATTACTGATATTACGCACCTAGTTTGCGTAATATCAGTAATCATATCAGTAATCATGATTACTGATCTAAGTTTGCTTACATTACAAACAGATACACTTCCATTTACTCTATAAAACATAATTTGTAAAAAGTCCTATATAATACACCAGAGTTACAAATATATATTTAAATAATATGCAATATATTCTATAATAAGACAAAGAAAGTTCAAAACAAGAATCAGACAAACTCTTGTTGTATGCAAGAGCTGTAAATAAAAAAAATGGTATTGGAAGTGGAGAAGAGTGTTTTATCAAAAACAGACTGGATTCGTAAAAGACAGGTACAACAGATAATATAGTAACTTTAAATTATATTATAAACCAGGTGTATTATATTAGAAAGGAGAGAAAATTATATTTGCTATTCATGGATTTAAAGTCTGCGTTTGATAAGCTAGTGAGAAAGAAATTGGGGGAAAATTTGAAAAAGTTAGTAGTGATATGCGCAAGTTATGTGACAGGGTCAGAAGTTTGTATGAAAATACAAATAATAATAATAAAGCGTCTTTATTGAAAAACTAAAAAATATCTAATATATCCCAAAATAAAAAGTTTCATATTTTCTGTGATCCAGGGTTTAAGCAAACGCGTGCAACGAACAGTTTTAATAGGTGCGAAAATATATAGAAGCTTCAAAATAGTGTTTTATAAACGATATTCTGTTATCAATACTATCCATGTCATAAATACTTTGCCAAGGTATTGCCCCCAGATGGTCGGAAAAACTGAATAGTTAAATTGTGAAAAATCTCTATAGGTGTAATACATGGACATTTAATATAAAATATTAATTCATGATTAATAATATTATGTATAGAAGTAGTTTTACAATTAAGTGTTAGAAGGTGTGGAGGTCGCAACGGTATCAATTATAGTCTGTATTATAAGTAATTCTAGTGGGAAAATTAACTATTTGAGTAAGCGATAGATTGTCGAAAAATGTACTTAGATCTGATGCACTTTTTGCGTGCAGCTGCATTAAATCAAAATTAATGTCTCCCACCAGAGTTATGTTATCTGAGTGCATAAAGTGCAGTAATGGTGGTTTCAAGAGCATCAAGAAACGTGACATTGTTAAATGTTGGTGGACGATAAATAATGCCAAAACAGAATTTAAAACTATTAGTTGTTATTAGTACACATAACTGTTCAATAGTGGATAACGTATTAATTATTTTTAATTTAACTGATTTGTGAATATATAATGCTACTCCGCCTACACGTGTTTCTTATCCATACGAGCCACACTGTAATCCTGAATGTTTATGCTATTACTGTTAACGCTGCTTGATAACTATGTTTCGGTAATTGCAAATGATTTAAAGTTGTCATTTAGTATAAAGTTCTTGATATCCGTAAAATGTGCACTCAATGACCTAGAATTCAAACTCCCATAAAATTATTTTGCATTCAAGCTAAATGTCAAAAAAAATTCTAACATTCAAACATGTACCCCGATGCATAGTTTATAAATAAATGTTCCAAGGGATTTAAGTCCTATGTATCAAAATTGATAAAAATAAAAGAAACTTTATATATAGGGAGAGAAGCAACAAAAGGCTAAGCATATTTAACCAACCTGTATATATATATATATATATATCTAATATAATTATTTAAAGGAAAAGAAAAAGCGTTAGAATTTAAGTACTAGCGCCTTATGCTCCAATCATGAATCAACAAAGAAAAAAACAATAATATAAACAAAATAATGTTGTTAATAATTAAATTAGTTACATTATTTGAAGAAATAACTAAAAAACATTATGATAGAAAAAGACAAGATATCATTATAAATAGTTTATTTATCGACCTAATAAATAATGTATTTGAATCTTCAAATTTTGTAATAATCAAACAAATTGAAAAAAAGTTATCTATTACTAATATTTTTTTATAGCACTTTGCAAGATGTTTATCCGTGAGAAGTACCCAGGCATTTCCTTCCATTGTAAAGCCTTTATTATTTCTGGTCCATACTACTTGATTAAGTATTAATTTTTTACATTCTTTATAAAATTGAAAGACATCTGAGGTGAGATCATCATATTTCATAATATCAGTACCCTTCAACCATTTTCTATTGTGCATTATTTTACTATATATATCAGCCCAATTGAGACGGGCAATTATTGGTCTAGGTTTATCATCAACAACCAGCTTACCATGACGATAACAGGAATCGAAGTCGTGTTCCGTTAGCTTCATATTAAATTTCTCCGTGAAAAGTTTGAGAACTTTCTGTGTTGTAACACGAGAATTCTCATTTTTTCTTCTTTTATTCCATGTATTCTGATACTCTTACTTTTAGTCCTTTTTTTGCAGATAATGGACTCGTGTACTTAAACGTTTATTTAGCTTCTAGTTCATTTATACCGTTTTCGTATTTAATTCTTTGCTCTTCCAACTTTTTTTCAAGTAAACATGCCAATTTTCTAATAGTAGTGATATAAACGAATTATCTGCAGTAAGGGCATTAACCAACTCCAAGATGTCTGTCGAATTTCTTGCGGGAGGCATGTTTAGATCACAAAGAGAGAATATTAGTTTAATGTATAATAATTATTTTATTTGCGTGTTTAAATTCCCACGTGCGGGCACAGAACGAACGACACGATAAATAATTTATTGTTATTTAATATTACATATATTGACGGATCACAAGCACACACGCCTAGCTTGTATCGCAACGCATTGCAGAATCCAAGCGATAGAGAGTATAAGAGTGGTTTAGTGTGAGATTTAAAGCGGGTCAATGTATGAATGGTATGACAGGAAGATATGAATTGTGAGAGGTAAAAGGTAAAATAAACGTTACGGGATGTTAATGTACAGGAGAGACATGAAAGAATATGAATGAGTTGGTACAATAGGAAACATAAATTTTGACGGTTGAAGATATAATGACATAATTATTTAATATCAGGAAGAAGTTAAAGATAAGACGATAAAAGCAAGGTTTAGGCGTGGTAACGAGGAAAGGAGCAATAAGTATTCGAAGAATGATAGGTAAAGAAGTTGCAGTATCTCTGGAAAGGAGGATGAAATGTAGGAGCATGGGGTTTATACGCGTGAAGAAATGTTGTAGACGGATAAACAAAGTATGTGTGAGTGGATATACATATGGGACATGTCAGTGGGGGAAAGGCATGCCAATGAAGATGGGGAATTTGGGCAGAAAGAAAGGTTACGTGGACAATTGGTGGTATGAATGGAAAAACGATGAAAGACCGGATGGAGGAATTCGTTACGGACGGTTACTGTAACGAATTTACTGCATGGATAGAAAGTTAAGGTGAGGAAACAATGATGAATTTTACATATTATTATTGTTGTTATTTTTCTTTATAATTTATTAAAGAATATGTATTGTTTTTATTGTATTATTGTAACTTGATTAATTGTAGGATAGTGAAATATAAAAGAGTAAAGACTAAATTTATAAAATTATAAGACCCTATAGATTAAGAATGAAGATTATGTAAATAAAGATTTTACATATAGAAACAAAAAACTAAACGTACCACCTAGTTGAAGCATTGTTGCTCCGGCTAAAACACTAACAATACTAACAGGCTCCAATTTAACTTCATCACTGTATAGAGCGCCCAATACAATGGACAGTGCGTCAGGAGTTATTTGCGGGTCCACCACATCAATGTCTATACGCGTTTGACCAGATTCTTTCCAATTTCCTATTTAACAAAAAACTAATCTCCTAAAGAAACCTCTGACGATTTTTCTCTGACCATTGCAGAAAAAATTGTTAGAAACAAGAAAAATGAAAAAGAAAAAAACATATGTATTAATTGATAAAAACCAATATCAATTTAATAAATGATGCACCTCGTGTTTTAAAAAGATAAATTTATACAGTTTGAATATATTTATGGATCACTTTAAGGAGTTTGGGTTAATGAAACATTTACTGATTTTGAGTCCAGGAAATACGAAAGTTCATGAAATTGTTCAAAAATGTACATTGTATCAGCAAAATGTTTCAAAACTTATATTGACGCTGTATGCAAATGTTTGAATGGTACCTACGATCCCAAAGTGCTATACATCGGGATAGTAGCTTACAAAGTATAGATAAATCAATGAGACAGTTTATATAGCAAACGCTTTTGAGAAAGCTTGTAGAGAAAGGCTGTAGAGAAACGCTGTTGAGATCTCAGACATACTTTATATGGCTGAGATCAAATTCTTTTACTAGAATTGAGTAATTGTTATTTAGGCCGTAAAACTGACTATTTAGATGAAACTCGGCGAAAGTGTGGGAAGTGAATAAACAAATTTGTGTGGGAAGAGAGGAAGATAATGTTCTCTGCTTTGATCGTTATTTTACTTCGATCGCTACAGAATATGCAGCAGATGTTAAAAACCATTAGCCAAATTTACAATAAACTGAACAAAAGTGAATATGTGTTTCAGTTCAGGCTGAGCACAAACAAACGATGATTATTCTTTATAAAATTGCCATTTTATAAACAAATATATTAAACAATTACCGTACAAAACTTTGAAACATAGCTCTAAAAGAAGTATTCGTTCTTCAGAAACGGTTGAATCACATAAAACGATTTGAGTTAGCTGAGCAAATAATGAATTTATAAGAAATACACCACAAATCAAACAACGGAAAATATTATTTTCTGCTTTTGATAGCTATCGTAAATCAAAGAAAATTCTTTTCTCCAATTTGTAGTGTCCTTGTCGGACGAAATGATACAAGAGGCAGTTACAATTACAAAATTATATTGCCATGTACACACCGAAGAGGTAGTAATAAGAATTTTATTTCCTAATTGCGTGATTTAATGATACACAAAGACAGAAAGTACCAACTATGCGACATTTATCGAGGAAAGAAATACCATCTAACAAAATGCAGCGCTCAAAAATTATTATAACATCTTCCTGTAAAAGATAGAAATTGATCGCAAAAGGAAAACCCACCAATGTAGATATATTGTTAAGAGTGTGATATTGTGTACTACAGGTTTTAAAGTTTAGATTCTTGAAGTATTTTCTATCACATATAATAAAAATATTTTACATTTTTCGAAAGAAAAGTATTTGACAGTTCATAAAACTCCATGAAGACTAGTTCTGACATGAAACACAACCCTAATGTAGTCCCATATCCCACAGAATCACTCCGAAAGGATTAACTTAACCAATTCATCCAAAATTATGAACGAAAATCTAAACCAACAAAATCTAGTTTGCTTGAATCTAAATATCGTAAAGTTAAATATAATCTTGCATATATCAATATATTGTAAATACAATAGAATTAACACTAATTTATTCAGAAACACGCTTTATCCAATAATAATTTCATTGAAATATGTCAATAACCTTACAACCAACATTAAAACGAAGCGACCATGGAATATAAATGTAATCTACATATTAAATTTTATACACATAGAAAATTTCATAAACCTCAAGTTATTAAAACTTTAATCTCTAATAGACTATAATCAATAAAACTTATTTATGATAACCTACAATAAAAATGATCCTAACTTCATATTTACCTCCAAACATACTAGCAAAATATGGACTTTGTGATAAATATACTTTATGGAGTTTATATTCGCGACCTAATGCTATGACTGTGACATCGCTGTCCCGTCCTTCCACAAACAACGCTTGATAAATATAAGCGACTGTACTACAAAGTTTTTTCCTAAAAGAAAATTATAAATGTAATTAAATCAAATAGAAAACAAAATTTCTATAAATACCTCTTTGGTGTGTGCATGGCAATATCAATAATTTTATCGATATCATCTTGTGATTGTGAATCGCTGAGCTTTCGTTTACGTCCTCTAACAAAATCCACAACCGGACTTGTATAATTACTTATGGAGGCTCCCATTTTGTGTAAATTTACAAACAGCTGGAAATCAATACGCTATGATATATAATAATACAAAAATATAGGTCACTGATGCCGCAAGATATTGTAAACCACTATATAACTTGCTTTGTATCCACCTACATCACTAAAAATTCGATATGGCAAAACATTATAAAAAGAGTATTTTAAACAACGACAAAGATGTACCTTGATTTGTATAACAGATGTAAAACAATATTTTTAATAAATAGTTTCATATAAAAATAAAACTATTAACAAATTTTACTTTTCAACACGCACTTTCCTTATTTACATTTCTAATATTGTCCAGTGGCAGTGCATCATTCAAATTGTCATATAACATTTTACAGCAAAGTGCAACGTTGCCATAAGTTTAAGAGGTTGAAAAAAAGACAGCCTATTTAAAATTAAAAGTTTGAAATCCACAAAGAAGTAAAACTTGTATTTGCAGAGTTTAGTTATATTGTATGTAATAGTGTGCAGAGAAAAGAAAAGAAAAATAGTTTAAATTGAAGTGAAAAGAAGAGCAATGAAATATGAAAAGAAAAACATAGCAATACAAAAGAAATAATAGTAAAGTACATGTTGATCATTAAGTTATTCACATTTTCCCATGTGAAAGCGTAATTCCTTAGATTATACTTATTGACTTATAAATGTCTCATCATTTCATGCTTTTTATGGTTGAAATTTATAACTGTTATTTATATTTATAGTGTAAGAGATATCAGTTATTTTTGATATGCTTTATTATTGGCCTAGCAAAAAAATATCAAAAATCTTGGCAAATTAAACGAATCTGACAGCCATCTCCAAATGCAGCTGTTGTAAACCGTAAACTGGTTAAATGGTAAAAAATGCTAAAAAACTAGTGTAAACACAAAACTGTAAACTGGTTTTCAGCGTAAATACACCAATAGACAAGCAACAGGAAAAATTATTTGAAAGGTACTTACAATAAGCTTTTTATATGCTTTTTCAATTTAAGCTCTAAAGTGCTTTTCGAATTTTTATCAATATGACAGAAAATACCGCTGAAACGTTGACCGCTGGTTATAATAAATACACTCCAGAACGTCAAGAAATTTTATTATCCGAATTATACCTTAAGACCAAAAAATATTAATATATAAACAATAATATATTAATATTTGATTTTTAATATTATATTAGGTTTAATATTAATGAACAAAATTGTCTGCCTTATGATAATATGTAACTTTGTGCCCTTATGTATAATAGAGCCACCTGCCAGAAAGACGCACGATTAGTGAGTTGACAGCAATGTCGCGTTCTACAATTCTTGTTAAAATCGAAACGTATCGTAAACGACAGTTGAGAGCGTTTAGCATATATAGCGATTGTTTGCTCTTTGAATTTATCACCCTGATAGTTTAAATGGATAGAAGACTCGACCGGAAATTGAGAGATTCGGGTTCAAGTCCCGATTAGAGTTATTTTTTCAAAGATGCAAATAATACTTGTATATTAATTTCGAACCCATTGTATTGAATTATACACGATTCTGAGTTGTACCGATTAAATTATTCATTGATATAATAATAATAATAATAATAATAATAACAATCTACATGGGACAACTTTTATAAAAATGACAATGTTGTAACAATCAAGTGAAATATGCTACGCCACTGAATGTGGAATCTGCGCAATTGCATAACGCCAATCCTGCATTCTGCCTTCAAAATCAGCTGACATTGTAGGATAAACATTACGTTCATTACTGTGCTTTGTTTAGTTCTTGCACAGACGACAGACTGTTACAAATATAGCATAGGAATGAGAATTAGGTAATTAAAAATATC
Organism: Adranes taylori; assembly: GCA_009867245.2. NCBI lineage: Eukaryota > Metazoa > Arthropoda > Insecta > Coleoptera > Staphylinidae > Adranes > Adranes taylori. The sequence continues at coordinate 12,057 of WYDF02042165.1, read as the reverse complement.
TGCTTGCAATACATTGGAGGGAGCGGGAGAATTAAAATCGATTAAAATGCTGCTAGCTCGATTTATTACGCAAAGGTTTGCATTATATAATCTTCAAATCAATTGTTTAAAAAGTAGTACAACTTATTTATTGCGAAATGATGACAATTATACAAATGGAAGTTATGCTAAGAGTTATAAACAAGCAAGGGCATATTCCTTGCAAAGTAATATTGAATCATTAGCGAAAACACAGACAGGTTTGTTCAAATCTCTGTCGGAAAGCACACTGGTTGAAGGCTTACAAAATGTATTGCTTTATGTTCACGAAGTCACTAATATGCCATGGTGGGGTACTATAATATGTACTACAGTGTTATTAAGAACAGCGGTGACTTTACCTCTGGCTGTTTATCAAAAATATATAATGGCAAAAGTAGAAAACATAAATATGGAAATGCCAAGCTTCGCTGATGAACTGAAAAAAGAAATGGCAGTTGCAATAAGGATGTATGGTTGGAACGAACGGACGGCTAAAATTTATTATAAAAGATCTGTGAGTGACTGAATGACATTTATTCTAGGTATAGTATTTGATACAGAGATTGTAGATGCATTAGTTCCATTATTTCTCCAACTTAGGGAGAAATTTCTGCTTGCGTTTTAAGCAGTGGACTAACACTTGACTTGAAAAGAACTTTGTATTTCAGTTAAAAAAGCAATGGAATAATCTAATTGTACGGGATAATTGCCATCCTTTGAAAGCGGGCTTACTTCTATGGTTTCAAATTCCAATGTGGATAGGGTTATCAACTAGTTTAAGAAATTTAATTTATGAATTGCCAAAGCTCGATGTTCAAGCTAAACAAATTTCAACTGAACTTTCAGTTCAAGGTTTTGGTTGGATAACAAACTTAACTCAAATTGATGGATGTTATATTCTGCCAATAGTTTTAGGGCTAACAAGTTATGCTATTATTGAAGTATGTTTCTAATAAGTAATAACACTTGTAGACAAAGTTTATTTTTAAATCCTACTTTCAGATTCAAAGTTTGTCCAAAGTTACAATGCCATCAAAATTACAACGTTATGGTACATACTTTTTGAGAATATTTAGCTTGTTAATGATTCCAATATCAGCTGGAGTTCCATCTGTAAAAATCCTTTCACACTTTTATAACATTAAATAAAATCATTTAATATTTTTAGTGCTTAGTGCTCTACTGGACTACATCTTCAACGTATGGGCTTATTCAAAATTTAGTTTTGATGTCTCCAAGAATTAGGCGATTTTGTAGGATACCAGAGACGCCCAGCCAACTAGAACAACCGTATTTGCATCTTTTGGAAGGAATAAAATATAAATATTCTTTTGTAAATAAATGAAAATTGTTGCAAAATCTGGATTTACTACGATAAGTTCATATTACCAATGTAAAATCATGTCCAAATTTTAAGTGAGTGATAACGCTGGCTTGTTGCTAGTTTTATATATCAACAGTAAGTCAGTTCAAATAAAGCGCGTTTTAAAAATACATTTAATTCCTACTTCTAAAAGCTGTTCAGATGTTTAGGGCCTTTTTTATAAACGACATTTTTGATCGACACTTTGAAAAAACAATTTGGTAGGAGTGAGTGTAGAGTACATATTGCTTTGTAGAATTTTGAGAGTAAAACCGGAATAATAATAATTGTTTGAATATTTGAGATTTTGTCACTAATATATCATGCCTAATAAAGTTTATATAAAGATATATAAGATACGATTAGTGTATCATTTTGAATTTTGTGTTACGCATGAAATAAAGTGTCTTTATGCATTTGTTAGCAAGTTACCCGGACAATCCTGAGATTACTCCGACAGTCCTGAAATTACACTAGAGGTACCAAAGAAACATTTCTATTCGAGTGGAGGGGGGGGGGGGGGGGGCACCATAAACCGAAGGGGGGGTTTAGGTAATTATTAATATGTTTGTTTTTATACATTTCGTTGTTTGACTTGGG
>WYDF02042165.1:0-10063 GCA_009867245.2 Adranes taylori | reverse complement strand
GGGCGGAGAGGGTGGGAGGTGGGGATAGGGTGTTGTATGATGGGTGTGTGTGAGTGGGTGGGGGGGGGGGGGGGGGGGGGGGGGGGCATTTTAGAGCACGGGGGATCCGTCTCTCCGTCAAGCACCCCTGGGCAACACTGATCATCATGTAAAATGTTATAATTCCTTTGTGGACTTTTAATAACTTTTGAAGTTTGACTTTGCTGTATAGGCTGGTTATGTCTGACACTAGCTAAAAATTATCGTTTGAAAATAATAATTCGTGAAAATTATGTTAATTGTTTAAATGTATTTTTATGAGCCTCGTGAATTAGACATTTTTTATTTAAGCCGGTTATAAGCCCAAGATCGCAAAAGCATGCCGTCTAAAAATTATTATAATATTGACAACAAATCCTGAAATTTACACATGATAGGGCCGGGCCGATTGTACAATAAACAGCAACCTCCTAGTTATCAGCAATGCCAATCCCACGTAAAAGTGAAGTGTTTTGACGTTTAGAGTGAAGTAGTTAGTTGTCAGCAGTCAAATCATACTGTTTGTTGTCAACTTGCACTTGCTACGTGTGGTATTTGGAGATTTTTTAAGGAGATTAATGTTTCAAACATTTATGGAACGAAACATTAAGATTATCAATTAATAATATTCAATAGAGTTTATAGCTACTTAAGTAGAATGAAGAAGATAATACTAGTATTTCCGATTTTAATATTATCTTGTTATGCCGACGAACACAGTCATACGGTAAAGTTTTAATACTTAAATTGCTTATTCGAACTTTAATAAATTTAAATGATTTTTAGTATAAAGATCGTGAAGAGGTTGTATTATGGATGAACACTGTAGGACCCTATCATAACAGGCAGGAAACGTATGCATATTATTCTTTACCTTTTTGTGTGGGCTCGAAAACTTCCATAAACCATTACCATGAGACTATGAGTGAAGCTTTACAGGGCGTAGAATTAGAATTTAGTGGACTTGAAATTGAATTCAAAGGTGAGAGAAATTAGTTTGACATTATTTACAAATGTTAATTTTGATTAATCAATATGAACGCCGCAATTCTGATTTAAGTTTGGCTATCGTATAATACCAATTTAAATTTGCATTAATAATTTTTGTTATTTTTGAAACTATTTACATATTACCTTTATATTAACAAATGCTAATCTTATCACTAGTATAGGTATATTTTCAGATATTTTTACTACATTTTTTTTCGTATTCGCAAATAGTCATATATTATGAAAATGAGTATATATTTCGTAGTAAATAATTTTACTTAATATATTACGAGAGACTGAAAATAGGTCATACTGAAAAAATACTAATTACCGCAATACTGATTCTTGTTATTCTATGTTACTTTTAGAAACTTAGTATTTTAGTCTTAGGTCACCTTTCACTTTCGCAAGTTGCTATAAATCAAATACGTTTAAACTCTTGAAATGTAATGGAGAATACAAACGTGTATATTTGTATTATTCTGTATTGTAATCATATTTTAAAAAAGTACAGCAAAATTAAAAAGCGGACGATTAAAATTCGGAGCCCAAAAAATTCCAAACGTTTATAAAACACTGTTATTTATTTTTATGTACTTCGACAGTAGTTTTTATTGTGTTTATAGATACTCAACATAAAAGATCAAGATAAAGAGTCACCAGATCTATCTTAATTTTAATAACAACATTAGCGTTGTATATAAAGAAAAGAAAAATCTCGAAACTTGAAGTATAGTATAAGTATTGAACAATCATAATAATCAAGACCCAGACACGTTAAGAATGTATTTACTTCACCGCTTACCTTCTGACGGAGGGACGTGAATGCCAATTCTTTTATCGGCGATACACGCCGAAACTGTAAATTTCTTAGATTGCTGTTCGTGATCATGTAATTTTCTGCATGCGAATCTTCAGTTCCTTGCTATTATGGCATTTTCGTAAGAAAATTATTCCAGAATATCTCCGCAGTTCTCAAACTACAGTTTGGTTTCATGCGTTCCTAACATTGCTGCAAATTCTTGATTCAATAATGATTATTTGGTGTTTGCTGATGCTAGCGTTCGTGTTATAGTGGAACTAGATGTCATGTCTTTCACGTTTTCTACACGAGCGGAAAACGCGCGTGATTGTTATTTTCCAGAAGTTAATAATTAAACTAGAAAGCACGGATTACTGTGATCTGTGAGTTTTAGCTTTTCAGTTTGAATCTTATGCCGTACTATGGCCCATTTACTAAGAATTGTAAAATAAAATTTCTAGTTATTAAAATATTCTATTTCAAGTTTAAAATATTTTTCAATAGTCTTTCACTGCATTGATTTACATGAAAAATCTTTGAATCTATCAAATAAAACCGGCGACATATATAAACTATAAGAATTCTATTTAAACTTATAAATTATGTGAAGTTAATACAATAGCAGATAACTTAATACAATGTCTTTTTTTGGACAAAAATTACTCTCATTCTCTATAAATACCCAGGAAAAATATCCGTTCTTTGCTATATACATCGTTTTAAATACATTTTTGTTTATATTAGATTTTCTAGGTGCATTAAACAAACCTAAGGTTTAATATCTCTACTGCATTATTAATTTGTTCCACTTTCGAGACGAATGTTTGATTAAGTATTAATAAAATGTTTTAATTTACTTCTTAATGTTAACATAACTTAATATTCTTAATATTAAAACATCATTGTTTATGTACCTACTCTAATTATAAGTGGGTATTATATTTTATCGCTACGAGTATAGTTTACTATTACTTTTATTAAACAAAACTTTTGTTTAAGTATTATTAATTTAGCAACAAATTTACAAGTTCTTGTTAACCTAAATTCCCAATTTAATTAACTTATCAATTCATTTTACATCCCAGGTAGTTTTATTTGGCTTAATACTTTAAATCGTATTTTATAAAATAGCTCGAAACATTCTAAAAATCATTTAAAGATCGAAAGAATGTAAATTAGAAAATTTTATCATAATGTCTTTTTGTAGTGAATGTGTCCAAAGTTGTTTCTTGTGCCGTACAATTAGATGAAGAGAAATATAAAGCATTTGTCTACGCAGTGAAGAACCATTATTGGTATCAGATGTATATTGACGATCTTCCAATATGGGGTATAGTTGGTGAAGTGGCTGCTTCTAATTATTATATTTGGACACATAAAAAGTTTGAATTGGGTAAGAAACCTTTTGCTTTTATTGCGATATTAAGTTACACAGCATTATTTCGGTTTATGTAATAGATTTGGGATCTGGATCATTAAAATGCGTGATCGTTGAATTCAATTTGTGTTATAGGTTATAATGGCGAGCAGATAGTAGATGTAAATATAACTTCAGAGGATAAAGTCCTGCTAACACCTACCGCTATGCTGAGTTTCACTTATGAAGTGATTTGGCGTAAATCAAATATAAAATTCGAGGATCGTTTTGATAAATATCTCGATCCATCATTTTTCCAGCATAGAATTCATTGGTTCAGTATATTTAACAGTTTTATGATGGTTATATTTTTGGTGGGTTTAGTTTCGATGATATTAATGAGAACGTTACGTAAAGATTACGCAAGGTGAGTGCGTTATTTTGCATTTAATGATTTTTCGCTAATTATTTTCAATCGTCTTATTACAGGTATTCTAAAGATGATGATTTAGATGATATGGAACGCGATTTGGGCGACGAATATGGCTGGAAGCAGGTTCATGGTGATGTTTTTCGACCAGCTTCGCATTCATTAGTGTTCAGTGCTCTTGTCGGTTCCGGATATCAATTGACCGTTGTTGTACTGGTTGTAATTACATTCGCGATCTTACGTGAAATGTATACGGAACGTGGTTCAATGCTATCGACATCAATATTCGTTTATGCAGCAACCTCACCGGTTAATGGGTATTTTGGGGGATCATTATATGCTCGTATGGGTGGGAGATTGTGGATAAGGCAGATGTTGGTAAGTTTTTCATACGATTATTTTGTTTAGATAAATGTTTAATTAATTTATTTAATACATTTATTTCTACTGACTTATTTTATACATTCTCCGCTGACAAATATTGTTTACTCTATTGTCATTATTTATTTTTAGATCGCAGCATTCCTCCTGCCAGCTCTCGTTTGTGGCACTGCGTTCCTCATCAACTTTATAGCGATCTATTATCATGCTTCACGAGCCATACCGTTTGTAACAATGCTTACCGTCACATGCATATGCTTGTTTATAATTTTACCGCTAAATCTAGTTGGTACCGTATTAGGTCGAAATTTAGCCGGTACTCCAGATCATCCATGTCGTGTGAATGCTGTGCCACGGCCTATTCCTGAAAAGAAATGGTTCATGGAACCGGGTGTTATAATTTTAATGGGCGGAGTACTGCCTTTCGCTTCGATATTTATTGAAATGTACTTTATATTTACTTCATTTTGGGCATACAAGATTTATTATGTTTATGGGTTCATGCTTTTAGTTTTCTTAATTTTATTAATTGTTGTCGTTTGTGTTACGATTGTCTGCTCATATTTCTTACTGAATGCTGAAGATTATCGTTGGCAATGGACATCATTCTTATGCGCTGCTTCGACAGCACTGTACGTATACTTCTACGCCATCTATTATTTCTTTTTCAAAACGAAAATGTATGGCCTATTCCAAACTGCATTCTATTTCGGTTATATGGCACTTTTCAGTGCCGGATTAGCTGTTATGTGTGGTACGGTTGGTTATGCCGGCACCTCATTGTTTGTAAGAAAAATTTATTCGACCGTTAAAATTGATTAGAATGTTTTTTTTGCACGCGAAATGAAAATGATTCATTATACTGTGGAAGGCACTTGTGTGATTGACAGTTTATTGAATGAGATTGAAACGTGATTGTATTATTTTCAGTTGTGTATTGATAACATGGGCATGAATAATATTGGGTTTTTACTCGTGTTTTATTTATATTAAAAGAAACTTTCATACTATTACATATGACCTGCATATTATTCTGGATGTTATTTATAATCATTGACTTTGAAAATGGCTAAGTCCACCTGTCAAGAAATTAAGTTACCTATTTGTCTATCCTAATACTGACAAATTAACTGTTTTAATTGAAATTCTGAATTATCAATCGTTTAAAATAATTTTGCAAATACTTCATATTACTTTTTAAGTGAAAAATAACCCAGTATAAAAAAAATCATTAAACGTTAATTTTAAACATTACTATATTTAACTTAATTCTTTTACAGGTGGACGTAACCATCTTCAAAATGACTAATGTGTTTAATTAGTCTATAAAAATTTTAAAGAAATATTGAACTTTATGATGATGAAGTGAAAATTTGAAGTTTGTTTTTTTATTAAAGAATTATGTTTGAGAATTCTATTTGAGGTACTTTGTTATAAAAAGTGTAACATATTTTCTCTTTAGTACGAGCAAAGTGTTTTCTTACAATAAACATTGCTATTTTACTATCTAAATTACAATATATACGATCAACAATATTTAGAGCACAAATTAGAATATGTGAAATTCAAAATAATTACAGAGTCGTTAAATATTCGAATAAAGAAGACTAATTTTTGAAGACAAGTAATTCACGTTTCAAAAATAACTTGTAATTCAGTAAAATAAAATGGAGATATCGAGTAGAAGCTGTTTCCCATCAGTATTACACGATACCAAAACACACTTGTGGGATTAGCGCAGGAGGACCAAGGGTCTGTAACGAATAAACCTGAAAATCTTTTTATTTTAGTAACTGATGTGAGACCTATCTTGCACTATTACGAGTCAAGTTTGTTTTAAAAGTCAGTTATCAGGAAATCAATAACCTATGAAGCACTGGTGTGGTAAAAAGACACTCCCTCCCAAGACAAGGTAGAAACTGTACTCCAGACAGCAACTGCATTCCTTAACATGTCAGGGGCTATGAAAACGACCCACACACCTTGTGTGCATTGTACAAGTTGTGGCGGAAGCCACACTCTGTCGGTTGACTATTACACTGATATGGGTATCATAGACAAGAAATAGCAAATGCTTTAATAAAGAGAGCATCTAGTAAGAACCTCACCGGGCCGGAGCCGGTTGTGGAATAGCCCGTTACAAAAATAATTACTTTTTACATTCTGGTTTAAAAGAAAAGCGATCATTTTTTCGAAACTAGTCAGCATATGTAACTCGTTAATTTTATACAAATATATTGCAGTAATGGGAAACTATTTTTTGATTTAATCTTAATATGTTATGATTATGGAACTAAGCTTTATAAATCCATGAGAGTTTGCATTTGACAGTTATTAAATTATTGCAGCTATTATTAATTTCTTATTACAATTAAAGAAGGATAGGCAACTTAAAGTTTTAAGACTTTTATATAAAATGATATTCCTTAATATTCCGTCAGCTTTTATCATGCCCATTTTTTGAATAGCAGCTGTAAATTTCGAAATAACCATTTATTATAGTTTATTGAAGATTTTTTGAAGTAATATTTGTGGTTGATGGAAGTGAAAGGCAACAAAGTTGTACATAAATCATCCCTAATTATTAATATGTGAATATTAAATAGCACAATCTATGTTAATACTTAAGAGCAAGATGGTGTTTTTATCTAGTGTACGTAAAATAAAATCTTTTAATTTTTTGAAACATCAAAATTGATATACGTGTAAATATATGTTAGATATTAGAAAAATAATTTTATTCGATTTAAAATAAATTTATGAATATCTTTAGAGAAAAGGCAACTTTTGATTTTGGATATAACCCATTTAGACTGATGTGACACTGAAAAATAAGTATTAAGTTACATAAAAATATATACATACACAAGTTACATTTAGCCGAGGTATTTGATACAAGTTTGTATAATGCATTATAAGCAACATATCGTATAATTTACATGATAATTTTATTAGACTATTATGATCTAGTTTTTATATGAACAAGGTACTGAATTAATTACTTTTAATAAATTAATGATTTTTTTTTCATATTTCATGTTATCAGTTTATATGAGATTAATTTAAAATTTTTATGGGTGTCATTGTTGAATGATAAATAGTAAAGAAATAAAATTCATATGGAGACTATTGTGTACTAATATGCTGAGATATAATAGTCCGAAACTTAACAAATTATTAATTTCATAGGGAACGTTATTGAACAAATAAATGGTATATGGCTATTGCTATATTATGAGTAGAGATTAGTTTGTACTATTCAAAATGCGAACATAAGAAAACTGTGTTGTAATTTTTAATGCCCTAATTTGACAAAACTAGATAAGGAAATGTCATTTTGTTAGTGGAAATATTAAGACTTTGCGTTAAACTTTAAGCAATATTCATGCATATGCAACAGTGACATGTCGACTAAGAGTCTATGCTCTCGTTCAATAGGGTATATATATATTAAACATTTCAACTGTTGAGTTCGCTTAACGAGCCCAATTTTTGACAATATTAAATCCGTAAACATTTCTTTAAATGTTATTTTCAAATTATTTGTTATTTACGCATTTAACACTCATCTCAACGTCTCAAAATTTTTCTCATAGTTAAGATAGAAATTTCTGGCGTGAAATCTGTAATGAGTTAAAGGTTAATAACCCTCAATAATATCAGTTCATAATTCTATTATTTTGCTCGTATATTTATAAATGGTTATATTTAAAATGAAGAGCTTTTACGATAACTTTAAATCTAGGGACTTGCTGAAGATGTTCGTATCGTTTTGAATATAACAATATGTCTATCAAAATATATAAAAATGTACAGAATGTTATTAAAGCAAAAAATTTTATTGCTCAAAATAGCCTGAGTACATTCAAACTGTCTGAATAATATTCAAACTGATAACTAAACGGTATATATTGTATTTTGATCACAATATATAACACGCTTTATGCCACGCAACATTTTTTTATGCGAGTCGTTATATTTCTATCTCTTCTCTATTTATTATTCAATGGTTGTATGTTGTTTGTCATTAAAAAAAAAAATTTTTAAAGTGAAAAAAGAATTTATGAATTTGCATTTAGATAAACATATTCATAGAGAATGTTTTCTACTTTAAATAAAAATGACATTTCTTCGAATACTTATAAGGTGCCAAAATTATCTGGGTTAATCAAATCATAAATTGGTTACATAATTCTAGATTTGGCCCACAATTGCCCAACATATCATAGCCTGACATATGGGAGGCCGTTAGTATTATTCCAAATAGCCCCATTTGGTCTCAACGTTTGTTTTCTGCTAACTGCTTGTCCTTTTTTTTTGAAAAGCAATACGAATATTGTTTATACCCGAATATTAATTATGCCCTTTCTCTAGATTTGTATTAGTAGACTTGGTGTTTCCCCCTTCTGGTGCATATTTGAAACAATAATCTTGGGCCTTTCAAACATGATAAGACATTCACCAAATATACTGCGCTGAGTTATAGGAGCTGTCTCATTCTATATAATGCTGATTTAATACTAATATGTGGTGGTTAACATATCAGCAGAGTTGCCTCATTCTTTTCCGGAGCCGACAGAAATCGTTGGCACTTCTCGTCGATATTGTTTTAACTAGTTGGCATTAATCTGTGATCATTCTGAAAAATTCACGACAACAGGGAAAACCCTGATAACATAAAACCTAATTAATATAAGAATTGATCAGTGAGATGCTGAAAACTCCATATGTCATCGAATTATTTATAATCATCTTTGCTTCTTAAAACGAAACAAAGTTTTGAATTGACTACTACTATCGTAAATCGAAATACACGCTCACAGATTCATATATAGAAATTCAAACTGTTAGCTTCACTTCTAAATTAGACAATTCTGATTGAATTAATATCTGAAGAGTCTATTTTTGGAAGACTTAATAATTATGTGTACATAACAATGAAAAATGTAAAATTTGTGAGTAGAAAATTTTAGAATACCTAAATTAGTAAAACTGAACATATACATTGTAAATATTTGCTTAAAAACTGTTTTTACTTGAACAGTATTAGATTCATTCTTTTAGAGAATTAAGAAATCAGAATGTGATTTGAATCACTATAAACTTAATATTGTATATATTTCATTTATTGTTTTAAAACTGTGCAAACATTTATTTGTCTCTACTTAACGTAATGTTAAAATGTGACTCATTATTTTTGTTACAAATTTCAATATTAATAGAAAATACCAACAGAATATAAAATGAATTATTAGCTTGACTTTTGTATGTTATATAACTGATGGTTTTATTTAGTTTGGTTTACTTTATATTAATATCGAAATGCGTAATGTGCTTAATATATTACCTAATTAATAAATAAATTATACGTTAAAAATATGGAGTTTTCAGTTTGTATGTTCCATTTAGCAATATATTTACGAAGTACAAAGAGTATATAAGACAATAGATTATATGCAAACATTTGATTTCTTGTAAACTACTGGGTCGAGTTTAATGAAATTGTACGGATAGGTATACAAGAATTTTGTGCAGTGAAAAAAATTGTCTTCCATCTCTATAGTCCCCTTCCAATTTATTATAAACCTTCCCTACATTATTATCTCTATACCTTTTATTGTATCCAATTTCTTATCTTTGCTCCCCGTCCTTGCAGCTCAATAAACATCAATCTTCTCTCAACCTTTTCCACATTCACTCACATCTCTGCTAGCTCTTCTACTATTGATTAAGCACCCTTACCTCTAAAGCTATTTTTATTCTTAATAGATTCCAAACTCACTTCCCCTATTTCATATTCGTTCAGAATTATTTCCCGTACAATAAGGGTTTCAAATTTTACCAATTTTTAAAACCCTTTAACCGAGCATTGAAACATGCAGTTTTCCTAGTACAATTTTCCAGACATGGATTGAATGAATAGTCTTAACAAAATTTTATGACATTCATAGAAACAACTTATAGGCTAATATTTTATTCAGATATTACAAAAACTTAATCGAACATATTTATTTAATGCTACAGTTAATATAAAAGCAATAAGATAACATATGTGATATTAAGAAAATTGCTAATTTCAACTGTA